>PVIR01026259.1:0-24014 GCA_004026965.1 Petromus typicus | reverse complement strand
TTTTTATTGTATTCATTTTTTATATTTTGAGTTTTTATATAAGAAAAACCCTGTGATATTTAAGCTTATGTGTCTGATTTTATTTCACTTAACATTATGGCTTTAAGATGCATCTATTTTCCTACAAATGACTCAAGTTTATATTTTTATGACAGTAATATTTCATTCAATTATTAATACTACATTTTATTTATTCATTCATCCACTGATGGACATATAGGCCACTTTTAAGAGTGAGCGATTATGAATTATGCTTCTATAAAACATAGGTACACCTGTATCACTGTAATATGTTTTTAGCTCTTTTCATAAGATACCTAGGCGTAGCTAGGTCAAATGGAATATCTTTCTTTCTTTCTTTCTTTTTTTTTTTTTTTTTTTTTTTTGAGACAGGGTTTCCCTTTGTAGTTCAGGCTGGCCTGAATTCATCATGTAGCCCAAGTTAGCCTCAAACTCACAACAATCCTCCTGCCTCTGCCTCCCAAGTGTTGGAATTATATGTGTGAGTCACCAGGCCCAGCACTGTGGTATGTAATACTGATTGCTGTGAGTGTCATGACAATGAGTTGTCATGCCTGGTATTGTTGTAAGTGTTTACTAAGGATCAAACCCAGAAAAAAGTAAGGAAACAAATTTTATGTATATGGGGGAGTGGTAGGGTGGGTAGGGCTATGGGAAAAAATGAGGATTAAGCTGTGTCTTATACTGGTACAAATCCCCATTATGGAGTGCAATCATGATGCGTATATGTAATATACCAATAAAGATTAAAAAATTAAAAAAAAAAAAAAGGATCAAACCCAGGCCTTTGCCCTTGCAAGACAGGTGCCAGAACCACTGAGCTAAATCAAGATCACTAACCACAGCTCTGTGTTGTAGATCTGACACTCTGTCCTCACTCTGTCATTTCTTCGGCCCATACGTTCAGTTGTATTTTTAATCTTCTGGATTTTCTTTTTTAAAATTTAAAATAACAGCTTTACTTAACTAAAATTTGCATATCACACAACATATGAACTTAAAGTGTAAGATTCAGTAGATTGTAGCACATTGACAAAATTCTACAACTATGTCCACAGTCAAATTTAGATCATTTTTGTCATCCCAGACAAAGCACTCTAGCCACTGGCTACTGGCGATTTCCCAAGGGGGAAAAGCTTGGAGGAAAGATATCCATTTGGCTTTGGGGCTGTCCCCACCAAGAACTCCAACAGTGCAGTGAACCTGTGGACCTGGGGTGTGCTAACCCCAGGAAGAAGGAAACTCTGTGGGAATGAGGCGTGTTCAAGTTGCAGTGCTTTTCAAAGATAATCATCTATACTTACCACCAAAATGTAAATTTGAGCTGCCAGTCTTCCACCCAAATGTGTACCCCTCAAGTACAATGTCTGTCCATCCTAGAGGAGGACATCATGACCAAACAGATTTTATCAGGACTTCAGGAACTTCTAAGTGGGTATTCCCCAAGAAATAGCATGGTACAGCTCAAGCAGAGCTGTGATTTCACCCACAGAGCAGTTTTCCTCCACTAAATCAGTTTTTCTACAGAGATTCTGCCTTAAGACTTTTGTATTTTTGATTGTTATGTAAAACTTGCTTTTATTTTAATATTGATGTCAGTATTTCAACTGCTATACAATGATTAACTTTATACTTGGGTAAATCCCCAAGAAGAAGCTAGTCCTCTGCTGTCTCAGGCAGGCATGCTTCATATTGCTGAGCACTGTCCATAGGCTCTCCTGGCTGTATGAGTAGAAAATCACTTGCCTCTCTTGCCCTGATGTCTTTGCTCAAAACTTGGGCTGTGTGGCTTATGAGCTTCAGATCCAAAGTCAACCTCTATCTGAATTCTGCATCATTTCCCTTGTGTTAATATGACTTTTCTCTGTGTTTCTGTTCAGAGGAAATAAACCATTTATATTGAAAAACAAAAATCTTTTCTTATGGGCTCCCATTCCTTTCCTATGCTGAGTGTTCACATTTCATATATCTTTATTTAGCTGCACTAGATTTTCATTCCTATCATCTCTAGACTCGCTTGTCATTAGATTCATTGAGATTATTATTTTTTTAGTTACATCTTTGAATTTGTTGGCCCTTATTGAATTGTTTTGTAACTTCCACTGATACTTTTCAGACATTTCTGCTGTGTGGCTTATCATTTCCTTCTCCTTGATGGCCCCAGATTGGCTTTGGAGAAGTTGGGAGTTGTTAGAGGCATTTTATTGCCTTGTTTCTCCATATTTCTATTTTTGTTTGTTTTCTTTGCCAGGTTTTGCCTAGTGCCTAGTTCTCTGGAATCAGCCACAGTTTTGCTTATGACCCCCAGGCAATCCAGATACTGGCAGACAGAGAAAATCAATTGACAGCACCAACTATGTCACGTTGGCTATAGTAGTAAAGTCAGTAGTAACGACGTCAAAAATAGAATGGATACTGATGAACTCTAAGAAGCACTCGTGAATCACCTTTAATCAAAGCAAAGAGGTCTAGGATTTTATAGTGTAGACACTTAAGCACCCCAGGTAATGACCTATAGTAAATCAGATTACCAGTTTCTGCTGAATGGAGGTAGTGGTGCAAAAGCTTAAGTAAACCACTGGATCAAATACCATCTCCTTCGTATCTCCCCCGTCTTACATACATCAAACTGGCCTCCCACCACAGAATACAGGCCCTGTGATGTTCCTTGTCTGAGCTTGAGCTTCTCTGGGGATCGCAGGGCATCTCTGTGTAGCTCTTACCTTCTCCAGGCCTATCTCCTCAGGCTGTCTCTCAGCCAGTGTCTGCAGTAAGTAGCTGTTTAGTTCTGGAGTAGTACTGTCCCTGGTGTTACCCTCGTCCTTAAGCAGTCAGGCTTCTGCTTGTCATCTCTGCTGCCCTGTGGTGCAGAGCACCAAAGTGCAGAGCCCGCTAGGATTTGGGAGTCTGGCCACTCTCCTTTCCTCCTGTTCAGTGTGTGCCAGGTGACTGGTGTCTGGGGTGGGGCAGCGCCCTGCTCCTCTCCCAAGGGGTGCACAAGATGACTAGTGCTGGGTGGTAGATGCAGGGCGGGGCTGTTCTCCTGCAGGGCATTCAGGGCAGCTGGTGTTGATGGTGAGGGTTAGGGCTTTTACTAAATGTTTTTTAAAAAGAAAATTAAATTATTGACTTGTAAAATTTTTATATAAGATAGTAGGCTAAAAAAATCTTAGAAGCAGACTTCATACTAGATGGCTTGTGTGGGATTGGGTTTTGCTAGTTGATTTGGCCAGTTAGCCTACCTCTTCTGTTAACTTTGAACTCTCCACCATTAATATCTAAGTCAAGGTGACACTCTTTGCAGTCTCTTCTTTAAGATTACAGTCTTATTTCTGGTAAGGATAGAACAAAAATAGAAATATGCCTAGGCTGGGCATTTAGCTCAGTGGTTCGGGCACCTGCCTTGCAAGCGCAGGGACCCGGGTTTGATCCTCAGTAACCACATACAATACTGGGTATGGAGACTCACCCCAGCAGCAACCAGTACCACATACCACAGTACCGGGCGTGGTGGCTCACGCCTGTAATCCCAGCACTCGGAAGGCAGAGGCAGGAGGATTGCTGTGATGTGAGTTTGAGGCTGAGCTCAAGGCCAGCCTGAACCACAAAAGCAAGACCCTGTCTCAAAAAAACATAAAAAAAAAAAAAAAGAAAAGAAATATGCCTGATTAAAATGCTGTGTATATAATTTAAAAATAAATGAAAATACAGGAAGGCCATGTAATAGTACTATGGTAAAGGTTCATTTGGACACAGTATAAAGAAATGATCATTGGCTTGGGGTTTGGGCTAGCTTGTAGGGAAATAGAGAAATTCCCTCAGAGTTTCAGAGCCAGATAAAGCTGCACAGATGATTTTCATTTTTATTTGACTTTTTTTTGGTACTAGGAATCAAACTCAGGACCTTGTACTTGCCAGGCAGACACAGCACCACTGAGCCACATCACTGGCCCAATCTTTATTTTTTTTTCCTAGTCTTCATTTTTTAAGACAATTTGTTGTCATTATTAAAATTAACTTACTAAATACTTACACATCAGATTCTGAGATTAAAATATACCTTTTCTAAAGTGGGACATGGTGGTGCCTTCTTATAGTCCCAACACTCTGAGAGGCTGAGGTGGGTTTGTTGGAAGTTTGAACCCAGCCTGGATAATTTAGTGACTTAAGAAAACCTTATGGTCGGATGGGAGAAGGAAAAAGAGGTGACAGAGGAAGGGAGGGCAAAGGAGGGAGTGAGGGAAGAAGGAAGAACAAAAAGAAAAGAAGGGGGAGAGGGAAGCAGGAGTGGGGAAGGAAAGAGAAGGAAGGACAGACAGAAGTGAAAGAAAGGGCTCTGGCACTGCAAATGTATATAAAAAGATAGAGCAGGAAGAACCTCAGTACTGAAATATGGAGACTGCCTATATAGATATAAATATGTAGATATACTTTTTCTAAACCTTACTATTTATGGAAGGCATGTGTTTTATACCGTTTCAAGCTATGAAAACAGATTCAGAGGAGAAGTTACTTGCCAGGATAGTTGTCGATTGACTCAGGATGGATTGTGCTACATATGCATGTTGGCCCCATTGGTTTGTTGTACTTTCCTGGAAGAACTTAGGACTTGATAGCCTGTGACAGCACTCATTTTATTGGCACACAGTTATGATTATTTGTACTGATATTTATTTTTCTCTTTTTCATTGTTGTTTGAATTGCAAAATTATAACCAGAAATTATGACTTCTGATTCTTATTTTTTTTAATTGTAAAAGATAGTGTACTTTCAGAAGTGAAAACAAAAGCTAGGTGTAATGTTATAAGTAATTGTAGAGTGAATATCCAGTGACTGTTATATAGGTAAAAAATTGTCTCCTGGTGTATATCCATTTCCTTCAAGAAAGAGTAAGTCCCAGGCCCTGTGCAAACGATCATATCTTAACTGTTGGGTCCAAATGATTATAATTTGTCCCCCAAAGGTTAATCACTACTGTGACTACAGTGGTCATCATTTGTTTGCAGGATGACCGCCTAGGTGCACATTACTAGACATATCTCATTTTAAAAAATAAATTTTCCCCATAGATTAGACACTGTTTTATTTATTTATTTATTTATTTATTTATTTATTTAGAGACAGGGTCTTGCTTTTGTAGTGTAGGCTGATCTTGAACTCAGCCTTGAACTCACAGCAATCCTCCTGCCTCTGCCTCCCTAGTGCTGGGACTATAGGTGGGAGCCACCACGCCTAGCACATGAGTCACTATGCCTGGCATTGTTATATGTGGTTACCGAGGATTGAATTTGGGCCCTAGCTCTTGCAAGGCAGGTGCCGGAACCACTGAGCTAAATCCCTGGCCCAGATTAGACATTGTTTAAAACTATAGGTAGATATCAAGAGAAACAGGGTCAGAGGGCAATGTTTAGTAAAAGACACAAACGTTTAAAGAATTAAATTAAATACATAAAACCGTTATCCTTATCTTAGCCTGCACTGTGAGATGTGAGCAGATTTGTTACCAGTTTATTCCAACTTTCCCCAAGGCAATACCTTTTGGACTAATATTTTCTAAATGTGTATTATATCCAGTGGGATGAGTACAAATATGACTCAACACATTATAATGTCCTCTTTTCCCTCTTTTACAGCATGGGTAAGCTCTCTGTCTATGGGGATGATTTTCCTTTGCTGCCCTATAGTCAGTGTCTTCACGGACTTACTTGGTTGTCGGAAAACAGCTGTTATAGGTGCTGCTGTGGGATTCATTGGACTCATGTCTAGTTCTTTTGTAAGGTAAGGACTTGGTTTCTTCATGTGGTTTTTGAATAATTGTTAACCTTGAAATTTTCCTTTTAGAAATTTTACAGTTTATAAGGGAGATCCTTAAAACATTAGGCAGTATGACTTGTAAGTTGAACTGCCTCCCATAGCAGTAATTCAGAACTTGATAATTTAAAAGATTTTTTTTTTGCACAGTGCTTAAGATTTTGTTATCAGGTTTTGTATTTCCAAGAGCCAAGAAAATTGTTTCTTCTTTCATGTTTTTCTATTTACATAAAAATCCTAAGAGGATCAAATTTTAACTACGAGTTATCTAAAGTAATGACCTAAATTTTAAGTTCAGCTCTGTCTGAGGCCCAAAAGGGATACAAGTGGGATTTTAATGTGGTTGTTTATCAGCTCAGTCTAAAATGCCTTTTTTAACTGTAAGAAGGCTCTTAACTAATTCCAACCTGGGTAGAGAATTCCTGTCTGCACTTTAAAAAAGAACACACTAAAATATTTAAATATCATAGCAGAATGAAACAGTCAAATGCACCTTAAAATAAAACATTAAGTCACCACACTTCCTCTGTGTCACAAGAAAAGATGTAGGGCACTGGAGTGGGACAAAGATTTGATGGGGACATTGCTTTATGAAACAGCCCCAGATCTGGTAATTCCTTCATACTTAGGGTAGTCTGCTGAAAGAGAAACACCGGTTTAATATGTGTCTTTGGCTAGCAGGACATGATTAATAAGAAGATATAAGATCATCTCCATGCTTTGTTTCAGCTTCAGTAATTTATCTTCATTTCCTGTCTCTTTCTTTTTCCTACCTATCTTCATGCAACTTTAGTTGAAAAACACGATTAAAGTCATTGGAGGGAAAAAGTCAAATTTGCATTTCTTGCCCTGTTTATTTTTAAATTCTGTTGTTTGGCTTTCAATTAGCAGAAACCTTGGTTTTACTTATTTTACCCTCTTCCTCACTCACCTCTTCCTCCGATCTGAAGTGAGCGCTTTCATACTGTTATCTAACTTTTGATACTTTTATCTAACTTAAAATTGTTATTGTTATTATATTATTATTATTAGTTATGGAAAATTGCTTATGTGGAAAATATGAGGCAGAATGAAGTAGTATTTTTAATTTTTGGTGTTCGCATTACTAAAGGTAGGTATCTTTTTATTAAGCAAACAGCGGATAACTTGAAGGAAAAACTATGTTTTGAAATACTTCTTCTCCAGTAACGGATACCTAGTAGCTCTTTAGTGTTTCTTGAATGAAAAGTGGAGATTCAGTAAAGAGTGATAAGAGTGAAATGAGATTAATTTGAGAGAACGTAGAAGTTATTCTTGAGCCTGACATGAAGATGGTACTAGCTGGTTTAATTGAGGGAGGTTTCTCAGACGCTTTGTCAACACACCTTAATTTTTTATCAGATTCTATAGTTCCTTGTAGATTACTTCAGCATATTGCTAGACTAGCATTATGTCCAAAATTTAATCATTAACCAACTTTTTCCATGTTAGTTTCTAATAAATTGTTTCCCTTTACTACTGATAAATTGCTTTTTGAATTTAACTGAACAAAAATCTTTAGTTTTCTTTTATTCTTTACCTTAATAGTTTCAAAGCATGTAATTATATGATCTTTTGTTTCCAGAGAGGTATAAAATTATTTGGTTAAGCTATAAAAATTTTTAATCTCTTATTATTTTTTTCAGATATATATCTATATCTATAATATCTATATTAAAGTATTGAAGCACTCCATGACACAGACTCTGTTTAATGGTTTGATGGATGTGATAATACTTTATCTATTTATAGATATAAATATTATATAGATACATATATGTATATAATATCTATATCTATAAATAGATAAAGTAAGATATATATACAGGCTTAAAGCTTACAAACTGAGACCACTGCTGAGCAATTTAATTCAGGCTTTCTGCCATTGGAACATGATTTCTTGTTATCTTGCACAGTGCTGACAATAGTGTAATACAGGGCAAAGGCTGATCTACAGCCTACAGGCCACACTGTGCTTCTGTGCTCATGTTCTTGACACAACCTTGGGAAGACAGTATCAGATGCATCCTTTTCTTTTATTAGATCATCTATAAGTACCTGAGAAAATTCCATGAAATAATGTTTTTTTTCAATTCTAATGTTAGAATTGAGACAAAATCTTGTTTAACTGGTTTAACCACTGTCAATTTTTCTGAGGCCCGCCTACCCCTGATCTTTATTTCTGAGCTGCAGAGAGCACAGTTGTGTGGTTTGTGGGAAATCTGGGGAAAGAGAGGAGGAGACAAAATTATGGATAACTGTAATGATCATTTTTATTTTCAGACATTTAGATTAGATTATTTCTAGGGCTACTTTCTTGATTTATTAAGCCTTTCCTCTGTTTTTGGTTAATTTTTATTTGCAGAAGATATGTTCATTAACTAAAGCCTACTTTTATTGTAAGGTTTTATACTACTCAGAGCATGATAAAAATAATTAAAGCTACTTTCCATCTTTCTCATGTTTATACAGCTCCATCGAGCCTTTGTACCTTACGTATGGAATTATATTTGCCTGCGGCTGCTCCTTTGCATACCAGCCCTCACTGGTCATTTTGGGACACTATTTCAAGAAGCGCCTCGGGCTCGTGAATGGCATTGTCACCGCTGGCAGCAGTCTCTTCACAATTTTGCTCCCTTTGCTTTTAAGGGTTCTGATTGACAGCACGGGCCTCTTCAACACCCTGAGGGTCCTCTGCATCTTCATGTTTGTCCTCATTCTGGCTGGTTTTACTTACCGACCTCTTGATTCCAGTGCCAAAGACAAAGAAAGTGAAAGCAGCAGATTTTCCCTCTTTTCCAGGAAAAAGTTCAATCCTCCCAAAAAAATTTTCAATTTTGCCATCTTCAAGGTGACAGCTTACGCAGTGTGGGCAGTTGGAATACCACTTGCTCTGTTTGGATACTTCGTGCCTTATGTTCACTTGGTGAGTATGCATGTTTGGCTCTGCTTCTAGAAGATAAGACCATTTCTTACTAGAAAATTCCTTTGAAGAACAAGAGAGGTCAGGTTGAAGTTGGCCTCACATATTACTCTGGTCATGTGGGGAGTGTTGAAATTACAGGTCTCCTAAGACCAGTTCAACTCCTCCATCAAACTGTTACACAGGGTCTGTGTCACGGAGTGCTTCAATACTTTAACAGTTAAAAACCCCATCAAACAAAGAAGAATTTTAAATGGGAGACTAAAATCTTGGAAAAATTATACCAGTATAAGCACTTGGTAGGTCACTTTCTAGAAGGGAATTCATAATCATAATCAAAGTTAGTATAATGCTTTTGCCAATAGTAATAAGTTATTCAACAAGATACAGAAATTAGATAGTTACTTCCACCCTCAAGCCAATGGCTTTGGCATGTACTCACTTTTGGGAAAATAGCAACTTTATATCGAAGAGAAAAATGTTAAGAAAGTCCTAAATTAGACAAAGAAGCTGGGGTTTTGTTAAAAATTAGGATTTCAAGTACTTAAACATTTGTATTATTTCTATTTCAAAGGTAAAAGTTAGTCTCTATCTGAGGCAAGAAAGCTATATTTAAAAATAAGCTATATTTAAAATGTTTACCATTGCAAAATTTGTTCAAGGTACTCATTGTATTTCTTTTTTCATACTGTTTGTGGCTAAAAATACATTTACAGCTCAACAAAGCTGATGATAACAATGACATGAGTCATTCTTTTCTATGTGTATACTCTGTGATTTTCTTGGGCTTTTTAAAACTTAAAGTCTAATCTTGGAAATTTTTGCAATTTTTCTTTATATGTTTTGATGAAAGTTGGAAACAACAGTTGAAAGAATTAACTCCCAAAGTCAGATAGTATCTACACCATCAACCCTTTTGAGTTCCTGTGCTTAATTCAGAAAGGAATTAGAACAAGGAAACAGGAAAATAGATGGTAGGCATCTAAGAATGTAGGTAGGATCTAGGAATAATTTTGATTTTTCAACTCTCCTTATTTACTTATTGCCAAACTTCTTACTTATTTATTTACTTCTCTGTACTTCTTGTTGAAGAAGCTCCTAATAGGTAGGAAGACACAGGGTGACCAGAGCAAACACATGAGATTTTAGTACTCTGAGCCATTTGGTAATTTACAGAGGCTGAGGGACTAGGTAAAATGACCTAGTATGTGACACGTGTCACATATGGAATATGTCTATGAAAGTATCTCTAAACCATCTAGATCTGATTTTTATTGAACTAAAGATTTGTTAAGAAAAATCAACTTATCAGCATGCTTCTTCAAAGCTTCTTTTTTGTTGTTGTTTTTATTGATTTTTTTTTGAGATAGGGTTTCACTTTTGTAGTTCAGGCTGACCCTGAACTCACTATGTAGGCCAAGCAAATCTTGAACTCACAGGAATCCTCCTGCCTTTGCCTCCTGAGTGCTGGGAGTAGAGATGTGGGCCACTACACCCACCATTGTGGTATATGGTACTGATTGCTGATGGGCGTGAGTCACCACACCCAGCAATGTGGTATGTAGTTACTGGGATTGAATTTGGGACCTTGTGTTTACAAGGCAGTCACCAGAACCATTGAGCCAAATCCCTGGCCCCTGAATTCTTATTGGTACATTTTATATACACATCATGATCACACTCAATATTGAGAATTTGACATGAGTTAATTTTCATTTTTACCCATTCCCCTATCCACTTTATAACCCCACCCCTATATACATGTTTTCTTTCTGCTTTAGCATCATATTTTTCCTTTCCCTGTATTACTTACCCCCACCCTTTTTCCTTTGAATATTTTCTATTTCACAATATCCATCATGCATTCTAGAACTCATTTACATCTTCATATTCTCATACTAGGGAAAAGTTATGGTCTTTACACATCTGTGGCCTATTTATTTCACTTACAAGTATGTCCTCAAGGTTGTTCATTTGAGTATAAATGACTCAAACTTATCATTCTTTATGGCAGAGTAATACTGCATTTTATAGAATAAACACATCTTCTTTATCCAGTCTCCAGTTGATGGGGATTTAGGTTGTTTCCAAGATTTAGCTATCACAAATTGAGCTGCCATGAACATGGGTACACATATGTCACTATGATATGATTCTCTTAATTCTTTTGTATATATTCCTAGAAGGGGAATAGCAGAGTCAAATGGGGCCTCTAATCCCAGTTTTTTGAGGAGTCTCCACACTGATCTTTACAGTGGTTGCACCAGTCTACATTCCCACCAACAGTAGAGAAGGGTTCCTTCTTCCCCGCAGCCTCGCCAGCATTTGTTGCTGGTTAATTTTACAGTAGCAGCCATTCTTTGGGGTGAGATGAAGTCTCAGTGTTGTTTTCATCCGCATTTCTCAAATGACCAGTGATGTTGAACATTTCTTCATATTCTTGGCTGCTATTACTTCTTCCTCTGAAAAGTGTCTGTTCATTTCAGATGTCCATTTTTTAAATGGGTGCTGATTTTTTTTAGTTATTTATATATTCTAGATAGTAGCCCTTTGTCTGAGAAACAGCTAGAAAAGATTTTTAGTCAAGAAAACATTTTTTATGTTCTCAAAGAAAAGTAGAAATTATTTTAAAATTCTCTTTGTTACTATAAGGTGAACCTCTATTGAAATCAGAATCTCAGCTTTGCTAAGACCAGACATTAATCAAAGGAAATGTGGTAGGTGACTCTGTAGTTATTTCTGGTTGTGTATTTATGACTTATAAATTAATTTCATACATAATTTTACTGCTGCCAATTTCATTTGACCCTCTCAGTAAACCTAAAACTAGACAAAACTAAGTCCCACTTTATAGACTAGAAAACAGAGCCATCGTTAACCGAAATGTTAAATGATTTCCCAAGAACCATGTGAGTAAATAGCAGTGCAGCAGGGATTCCCTACAGGGAGCAGATCTAGCCCTATGTAATAGCACATCGGGCTCCTTCTGTGTGTGTCCTGCCACACTGTACACCTTCTCGGAGGGAGAGTGAGTATGCCTGAAGAAGTTCAATAAATAAATATTTAAAGTAAACCAAATTTCAGCGTGGGTGTTGAGGTATACAGTGCTATAGATACGATCTGAAATCAGAAGCTGCTCATCTGATGATGCTCAGGCATGAAATCTGTATTAACTCTGCTTATAACTGATAGCTTTTTTCTCTGCTTTTCCTTTTTTCTAGGCATTTTTTCTTACAAATGGCATTGATATTTTTCATTGGGAATTTTCTTTTTCTTTTCTTGTCTTTTTTTAGTTTCTTGAGACAGGGTCTTGCTTTGTAGGTCGGATTGGCTCTGAACTCACTATGTAGCCCAGGCTATTCTCAAACTCGAGGTAATCCTCCTGCCACTGCCTCCCAAGAGCTGGTGTACACCAGCACACCCAGCTGACTTTCTCATCCCTAAATTATTGTGGCAATAAAAGCTTTTCTTGTGGAACAAACACCAAGATAATTAAATGCCACACAGGCTGTCGTGGTCTTGTCTTTGGTAAATGCACTGAGTTGGTAACTTTGTTGTAATTTAATTAAGGTTTGCGTTGTAAATAATTAACCCAGGCTTTATGAAATGGGCTGGTAGTTTCCTCCATAGATGGGGAGATAAGTGTCTCAAATCCTTTTAAAGTATGCTATGTGATTTAAACCCTTTATTGACTATTGAAGGTGACGTACATGAAACCTATGAACTTGATCTGACAGAACATGAAACCAGTAAGTAATGATGAAAATGCGTATGGGATATAACATACTCTCATGCATTTTTAAATTTAATCTTCACAATAATTTAAGGTCTTATCTTTATTTTATGGATGAAATTAAAGAGCTGAAAGATTACAATTTACTCAAGCTCAAGACTCAGCTCAATTGTCAATGATATTGTTAGTAAAAATTATCACACCACAAGAAGTAGGATTGTATAGCAGTTGAAAGACAGAGGTTCTGAAGTAAGACAGATCTGGCTTTAAATCCTTCTTTTATGCCTTACTAATTGTATAATTGTAAACATCCTTTCAAAGTATCAGTATCATCTATAGAGATAAACTGAACTTTGCAGTGTTATCAGGAGGATGAGAATTAGCTACCCCAGGTCTGGCATAATAATACATTTAAAAAATTTAAGATAGTATGATCACCAGAGGAGTAGTTTTAAGGGTAGGTACAGAATATTCATAGGAGAAAGAAAATTTCTATTTGGAAAAGCAGAAAAATATTCATAGTACTGGACTTGGCCCTTGAGTATAAATTTTGTGTTAAAATTGGATCTTTAACCAGCTAAAGAATGAAATTTTTGATATACACTTGGAAGATGCAGAAGTACAACGAAGCTCTCACAGCTTTGTTAAAAATTGAGGGAAAATATATATGCTCTCCCAAAAGGTAGGAAGTTCAATCTTTTTTTTGTAGTTGATTATTATAAATGAATCCCTTTTGCCTCCTGCAAACTATCAAATGACTTCTCTTTTAGAATTGCTCATTCATCTCACTATAACAGTTTACAGTTTTAGAGATTTGTTTGGGGGATGTCTAATATGCTCTGCAACTATTCCTAGTAGTAACTACTTCAGTTTTTACTTGTGAGTTATTTTAGGGTTAACTTTTTATGACTTCTCCTTATCTTTCACTTAGCTTCCAGGAGCATGGCACGCTCTTGGTTTTTTATTCCTTCCCATCACTCCCTCTGTTTCTTTAAAACATTTTTTTACATTGATTTCATTGGTACATTTTATATGTACATTATGATCACTTTCAACATGGCCCCCTCCGTTCCTTCGCTGACTTTTTCCCTGTCTCCTGAACACCAGTGCATCTTGAAACTTGCCCTTGATGTTTTCCTCTATGTATTCCTCTGGTAGCTTAATCCAGTCTCCTGAGTTCATAGTAATATGTATGGTTTTATTATTAAAGTCACGAGGCTCATGTGCATATACCTATATCTATTGTATATTGTGCCAGTGACTCTAATTTTATATTTCTATCCCAAATCTCTTTCCCGTGTCTTCCAGTGGAGTTATATATACCAAGCCACTTGTTTAGTACCACCACTTGCAGACTGCTAGATCATGTTCATCCTTGAAGGCCTATTCTGGCCACTGTCTCTCTTAGAGAGATCCATTCTTTAAAAAAAAAAAAAAAAAAACGAGGCTAGGGATATATCTCAATGTGCAGGTCCCGGGTTCAATCCTCAATATTACAAATAAAGCATATCATTGGATCCAGTTTTAGTTTTTATGCTGTAAATCTACAACAGACTTATATGTTGACATCTGTAATATAGTGTTCACTAGCTATTTTTTAATCTATAATAAAATAATAAGAGAGTTGGTTCTGTGACAGATAGTTCTTAAAAGAAACTTTGACTTAGTGGAGAGATTCCATTTACTTGATGTAAGATTAATGATGGTCTTAACAGGGCAATTAAGTGGACTGCAAGTCTAGTAGTAACTGGGAATAAACAAGTTGTGCTTTTAAAGTAAAAATGAACTTTTGAGGCAAACAAATCAATAAATAGACCAGGTGATGTTTTTCAACTTTGAGTAACAATTAGATGCTGCCCTGGATTAGTGTTAGAATGTGGCTGTGAAATATCACTAGCTTGAGCACCTGTGGTCACACTGTGGTCCAAGTGGACGTCTGCTTAGCACGGTACAGGCACTGGACCACGCAAACAGGAATGGCAAGCAAATGTTCATCTGTTTGTGGCTTCTTCAGAGGAAGATTTAGGAAACACTTGACAAGAGTAGATCAAGTGTCAAGCATTTTCTCAAATTACTTGTAGGGCCGGGGATTTAGCTCAGTGGTTTCAGCGCCTGTCTTGCAAGCACAAGGACCTGGGTTCGATCCCTGGTAACCACATACAATACTGAGCATTGAGACTCACACCAGCAGCAATCAGTACCACATACCACAGTGCCGGGCATGGTGGCTCACACCTGTAATCCCAGCACTCGGGAGGCAGAGGCAGGAGGATTGCTGTGATGTGAGTTGGAGGCTGAGCTCAGGGCCAGCCTGAACTACAAAGTGAGACCCTATCTCCCCCCACCCAAAAAAAAAACCCAAACAAATTACCTGTAACCATCACAAAGGCAAACATAATAAATGTAATAATATATGTGGAACCATACAGGTTATGTTCAAAGCCAGAATTTGCACATGTTGATGGAACTATGGTAAATCCTGTGTTCTTTTTATGGAAGTATCTACTCTTCCTTCATTAGGTCACTTCAGTAATGGAAGATGGGACTGCCATTTTCAGCCATATTGGGCCTAGACTGAAGTTTTCTTTGCTTTGCAAATTTCTCAGAACCAATACTAGGGTTAGTGTTGAGCCATCTCAGCATTCAGGACATGGTTTGCAGCCAGGGAGGAGACATGGGAGGAAACCAGTTTATCATAGCAGTTCTGCTCTCATGAGAGTAGGAGATTGTGAAGCGACCTTATTTCAGCCCTTTCATCTCCTCTTTTGATCTCTCCTACAGTTTCTCAAGGAAATTGTGGCCATACAAAGTTATTTTTTACAACCTGTGACAAACAGAACACGGACTGCCCAGTATTTTATGTTCAGTTTCACTTTCTATATAAGAAAAGTGTAGCAACACAACAAACTTGAAATTTTACAGCAAAGTATATCCTATATTTGATTAACGTAATTATCAGTATAGGAAACTGCTTGAATTTTAGAGTCACATATAAATTCTTTGAGGCCACTGATTGATGGTTAGATCCCTGAGCGGTCCCTGTAGAGGGCAGTGATGGTGAGCCTCTTAGAGATGAGGGCGCAAACTGCAACCCCAAACCTACTGTCATGGAGTGCCAACACTACTGCGATTCACCTGCATAGTGAGATTCTGGTTGAGAAAAAAACAACTCTCACATTAACATCATTTGTCTTAAAAGAAAAACAACACATGTGCCCTGCGAGTTAGAGTGCTGAAGACCTGATCCTTCTTACTTGGACATTTTTTTTTTCAACTTCCGTCCTGTTAACATTTAAATTTCACTGGATTTTTTTTGTTTTGTATTTAAGTATATCAGGTCTTATTTGATTAAACGTAGTATACTTTGGAATACTGTCAAACCAGCTGTAATATGGATACTTGCTTATCCTTTAAGTTGTTACATTAGTATCAAAGCCTGGTCAAGTTTGAGTAGCCTAAATTATGTTGAGAAGTTTAAATGAACCATTGCCAGGTATGATGGGACGTACCCATTATCTCAGTTGTTGAGAGCTGAGTCAGGAGGATTGCCCCAAGTTTGAGACTAGCCTGGGCTACACAGTGAGACCCTGTCTCAACCCCTACAGTGTTTTAATATAGGTGAACGGAGGTAGAAATGTTAGCTTGCAGCATCTTCTCTTGTTAAAGCATGATGTAGACGTTGTTTTTGCCCCAAACTTACCAGATGGCTCTGCGGAAGTGGAGAGAGTTGCCTAATCAGTGAAAAGTACATCTGTTCCTATCCCCTGTGCTGGAGCATCTTTTTGGAGGAGCTCTTGAAACCACTAACTAAAAGAGTGTAGAACAGAAGACAGGTCTCCTGTGGGTTCAAGCTTTGCTAAGAGTCTTCAGTGCCAAAGACAGTTCAGGGATGGCACACCCAACTGCCCATGTTGCTGTCCATTTTTCCTTGTGGAACCTTTCTGTCTATCCCTGTTCTATCTTGTCCCATTCTCCAACGTTGGAAGGTTACTTAGAATCAGGAAGTTTATCATCCATCATCGCACACTGGAAAAAGCCTCAGTTTGGAGGTGCAAAGTTGCAAATGCCGCAGCCACGTAACCCGGCTATTACTGCAGTTTTGTCAAACTGAACTGATTTTAGGCATAACGTGGCAAGAACAATTGTAGCATCCAGGCTTCCAAGCTGAGTTTACAAAGGATGGGTTTACTTTATTTTTTTTTATTTTTTAAAAATTGAGTTTATTGGTACATTTTATATGTACACTATGATCACATTCAATATTGAAAACTTGTTTTTTTGGAGTTTTTTTTTATATGTTTTTTGAGACAGGGTCTCACTTTTGTAGTTCATGCTGGCCCTGAGCTCACTATGTAGACAGGCAAGCCTCAAACTCACAGCAGTCCTCCTACTTTTGCCTCCTGAGTGCTTGGAGCATTGAGAATTTGTACCTGTATATGACACATCTTGAGTCTCATTTTTTCCTATTCCCTTACCATGTTTTTTATTAGTACATGTGGTGACACATAATGATTACATTCACTTTGGGAGGTGTGTACATGTACATACTACATCTCCATTCTTTTTTTGTCCCCTTTCCTCCCTCCAACCCTTCTTCTCTACACTTACAAAATCTGTTTCTATTTTTTCTTTCAATTCTTTTTTTGAAATTCCTTTCCTTTGCTCCCTTCCCCCAGTATCATTTCTTTTCTATATGAGCAAATTCTTCCTGCTTCCTGCTATGTCTCCCTCATTTTGCTCCTTATTTATACCTTCGATTTCTCACACAAATGAAGTAATGTGATATTTAAAATTGTGTGCTTGATTTATTTCACATACGATCAAAGTCTCGTTTATCATTCTTTACGTCAAAATAGTAGTCAGTTATATATAAATACCACATTTTCTTTGTCCATTCATCTGTTGATGGGCATATAGGCTGCTTCCAAAACTTGGCTATTATGAACTGTGGTGCTATAAACATGGCCTGCATGTATTACTCTAGTATGTCTTTAACTCTTTTGGGAAGATACCTAAAAAGGGATTACTGTGTCAAGTGGAATTTCTAGTTTTAGGAGTTTTGTTTTGTTGTGTTTTTTAGGATTTTTTTTGAGACTGTGTCTCACTTTGTAGTTCAGGCTGGTCCTGAACTCAGCCTCAAACTCAGCAATCCCCTGCCTCTGCCTCCCGAGTAGTGGGATTACAGGCGTGAGTCACCACACCCTGCATTGTTATATATTGTTACTGGGGATTGAATGTGGGACCTTGTGCTTGCAAGACAGCGACCGGAACCACTAAGTGAAATCCCTGGCCCTAGTTTTAGGGTTTTTTTTTTTTTTAAGGTTTTTTGAAAGAGGGTCTCACTTTGTGGTTCAGGCTGTCCCTGAGCTCAGCCTCAAACTCACATCACAGCAATCCTCCTGCCTCCGCCTCCTGAGTGCTGGGATTACAGGCGTGAGCCACCACGCCCGGCACTGTGGTATGTGGTACTGGTTGCTGCTGGGCGTGAGTCTCCATGGCCAGTATGGTATGTGTTTACCGGGGATCGAACCCGGGTCCTTGAGCTTGCAAGACAGGTGCCGGAACCACAGAGCTAACTCTCCGGCTCCCTAGTTTTAGTTTTTTGAGGAATCTCCAGACTGCTTTCCATAGTGACTGCACCAATTTATACTCCTACCAAAGATGGCCCCGAGCAGGGTTTTATTTTAATCCATGAGTTTCTTTTAAACACATGTAGTGTTGTTTTCCCCACTTTTTGACAATTGCCCAGTTTCGTTAACATTTGGTTCAGAAGAAGGGTCCACAAAAATGACCTGTCACCGGAGTGTGGAGTTCAGCCTGTAAAGCTGGTACACTGCAGACTTGGCTTGAGCTGGGTCTTACTAAGAATATATCTGTAAAATAAATATTTAAATGCCTGCCAGAAGTGTATGTAGTAGCAATAATTTAGGAGCCAAAAGGAATTGTACAGGTTGTTCAGTTTTATTGTTTGTCATTGTTTAAGACGGGAAAAAGAAATAAGGCACAGAAGTTAAACTGTTTGTCAAGAGTCATATAGTTATAAAAATGGGAGAACCAGGCATAACATCCAAAAAATCCATAAAGAGAAATAGAAGCTTATTATAGCTAAACTGTAAACATTTGTCAGAAATGGAATTAGTAAGCCAGGCATGGCAGCACATGCCTGTAATCTCAGCATTCTGGGGAGAGTCTGGCAGGAGGATTTAATTTGAACTAGCCTGGGCAATTTAATGACATGGTGAGATACTTTTTCAAGATAAAAAATAAAGAAGGGCTGGAGATGTAGCTCAGTGCTGAACTCCTAGGTTCAATCCCTGGTACTGGGCGGGGACAGGGGATAAAATTATTAGAGGGATGAAATTGTTTTTCCATCTATCCCTAGTTCACTCAGTCAGAAGGTTGCCTTGGCATTTTGACAAGAATTCATTTCTTCAGAGCTGCAGTTGCACTGGTTTTGTCATCTTTCAGGGATGTATGTAGAGCTCAGGGTCAAGGTTGTTGTAAGGCAAATTCCCCTACGAATGCAAAGCGCACAGTGGTATCTTTTTCACTAGACTCAATTTGGTATCCTGGACCAGGCATGGCCTGTTTATCTCTGTTCTCTCTAAGATTCCGACAGGAGCAGAGCCTCAGGGTCCATTAAATGTTCCCAAACTCGTAAACGGTTGCAGTTTAGGGTAATTTTTTAATTGACTAAGAAGGGAGTTGTATGAATTTCCTTATCTTTGTTTTAGCACTGCAACCAGATAGCCAGACTTAAAATTTTAATCTTGTTTTTAGTCTAGTAGCTAAATATTAGCCAGGGCTTAAAGGTTTCATTTACTTACTTTGTCTTTTTAAAATTTTTTTCCTTGCTTTTATATTCATTGTTGTGGTTTGTTTTTCTAATTATGTTGATTGTTACTGTGGTATTTTTTGTTATGAAGATTGTTTTGGTATTTTGAAGCATAAAAAAACCCCACATTGTACTTGTATCAAAATTTTCTTAGTTTGTCATTTTGTTTTCTATTTTTCATTTAAAATAGATATATTTCTTTATCTAGTTTACTAATCTAAATGGATTTACTGATTATGATTCACTATGCACTGGTTTTATATACACTATATTCCATATTGCTTGAATTTTTGCTTGAACCCTAGAAGGGTTTTGTTTCATTTTATTCATCAGTTCCTTTCACAGTGAATTTGCAAAAAGGACATGAAGGTATTTAGCTCGCACAGGTGTTTTCTGATTCAGTCTCACAGTATGCTTTTTTGTGGGATGCAGTGCTGATCCTGGCTCTCCCAGCAGGAGATAAGAACCCACCGGCTCAGGGGGTTAACCTTGCTGAGTCGCCCATCAAGGGACTGAAGCGCCTTTAGCATAGACGTAAGAATAGGCTCTGTGTTTTGTCTTGCTCTTGCTCCACGTGTGACTTTCTTTTCAAGTTAATCACACAGATGCAGGCACTCATTCAGCACTCACCAGGTGCCTGCCATGTGCCACTAGCAGTGCAGGAGCGGGCATGCAATGGAGAGGACAGACACTGACTCTACAGGAGCTCCGGACACCAGTAAACACATTAACAGTCATTTTCTTTGAAGCAAACAGGATGGGTAGAAGGTGCTACAGTGGGAAGAAGCTGTAGTCAGGGACACACTTTAAGGAGATTCTGAAGTTGTCTGTGTGTAGACACTTGGAAGATAAAGAAGAGCACTTCCTGTTTCTCTCAGGAAGCCTATAACATAGAAATTCTCAGATCTCATTAATGCTCATCAATTATTGAATTTTTGTCCCATTTACTTTTATCTGATGTAAAATCTGCATGTTGAGTATTAAAAATTCTTGCATACTTTGCTGTCAGGCCCACACATTGTTTTTTCTTTATATGTACTTTTCTAAAAATGCACTAATATTGCTTATTTCCGATGTGATTATTAAGTGAGTGAGTAGACAGCTCTCCTTCACTTAATCTCTGCATTTTTCAGTGATATCTGCTTTTCCTGTTTTTCTGGCTTTTCTAACCTTGCATTTATTTCCCTTCAGATCACAACATCTACAGCAATTTAACTTTTCAGGTTAGTGAAAATTTGCCCATTTTTCAGTTTCTTGACATCAGCATTCTCCTACTTGAGTGACTAAGGATCTTTTGCCACTGTGACTGATTAATGATGAAGTTAAATATTTACAGACCACACTCATCAAAAATGCTTTTTTAAATAGTATTTTGAAAAATAAAACACAAGTATAGGAGCTTGATAAGAATAGAAGACCTGAGAAATGCAGAGTACTAAGCACTTACTAGTAAGTTAAAACAGCTGCAGCTCTTAGTAAGATGTTCAAACTCGCTCTGAGTTTGTTGTACGTTACAAATAATGCTTAGCCAAAAATAATTAGTGATAGATAATTTACCAGTGAGTTTTAGAAATGATGTGTGGTTTGGCAGGTGTGACGGTTATCCCTCCAATGTAGGCCGAGCATCTAAAAGATTTAAAATTTGTCTGGGAGAGATATCTATAATCATTTAAAAATATAATTTTAACTTAATTTGGACACTTTGAATTTTGTGAAGCACTTATACTGAATAATATATGCACACAGTGTAAGTATGAGAAAGGCTGGTGAAGGCTGTGAATTAATCTACAAAATCCAGGGGAGCATTTCTGCTGGAAGGGTCCTGACATCTCACAGCTGCTTTTTAGAAGCAGCTAAGAAGAGTGGCTCTCCACACAACAGGGCAGCTGCGGGGGATTTAGCTCAGTGACTCTCGAGCGCAAGGTCTGAGTTCCATCCTCAGTACAAAAAAATTCTCCCGGCTCACAAATAGGGCAGTGTCTTTTCTTCATTGCTTCAGTCCCAGCACCTAGCATTTGCCTGGCGTTCAATGGTATATTTTAAACTGATTTTATCAGTTTATTGGTTGGTTGTGCTGCTGCAGTACAAAGTCAACTAATTTCTCTACTCATGACCATTTTTCATTTCAACAGCTTTTAAGGTTCTTCAGTTTCATTTTTTTCCCCTTTGGTTTTCAAAACCAAAAGTAACAAAAGTTTTATCTCTGTCTTATAAAGAAAGGAGTTATTGGCTAAGAGATTTTCTTAGGTCACACAAATATAGTCAGGACAAGTTACATTTAAAATCGAAGCAGTGGTGGTACACACGTGTAATCTCAGCACTTGGGCGGCTGAGGCAGGAGGATTGAGACCAGGCTGGGCTACAGAGTGAGTTCAAGGCCAGTCGGAAGTACATAGCAAGGGAGACCCTGACTCAGAATAAATTTAAATTAAATTTAAAAATAAAATTAAATTTAAGCAATAGAAATAAAAGGAGCCTTAAAAGATAAAGATCTCTGTGTGTGAGCTTTGTGTGTTTCCTTTTGGAGTAACTTAAAGTTCATCAACTTAAAGTTGGATGAGGTGCGCAGTCTGGCTGATGAAATGAATCTCCTTCTACCTTGTCCCTTTTCCCAGCTGCTTCTAGAACAATGTAGTTCCTGGGGAGGGGTTGCCACAGCCCAGCAAACAGGCTAA
Organism: Petromus typicus; assembly: GCA_004026965.1. Taxonomy (NCBI): domain Eukaryota; kingdom Metazoa; phylum Chordata; class Mammalia; order Rodentia; family Petromuridae; genus Petromus; species Petromus typicus. Next base: position 1,998 of record PVIR01026259.1, on the reverse strand, counting down.
CAAATGCCTGTCTCCTTTTGACTCTAGCATGTTGTGTGGGGTTTAAAATGCTGCCATATATTGCCAATTGAATTTATGATTAATTATAGTGTCCTCAACATAAATCAAGCATCCTTGTCCCATTTAATTGCTGTGTGAGCACATGGTTTTCTGTTGCGTGCTCCTTACTCCTCTGCAGCTACCTCAGGGGTTCTTCTTGGTTCCTGTCTGTCCTCCCTGGCTTGTGGTATAGCAGCTCTTCGCTCCCTGTCAGTGCCGTAAGCACTAACTTGTGCTTCTCTGCCAGGTATCCTTGTGCTCCATTCTTCAGCCCCTCTGAGGGTTACTCTGAGCCCAGGGGTAGGGATTCCTTGTGAGCGTGATTTGGGAGTGCTCTGCCTCCTCCTCCTTTCTCCTTGTGCAGTGCTTTCTAAGCTCTGTATCACTTGCAACCTTGACAGCGGCTCTGTAACAGCTGTGTGTTATAACAGTGTCTCCTTTTTTTTCCTGACATAAAATTCCTAAATAACAAAATCTACCTATACACGTAATTATTTTAAATCAATTTATTTTATTTTAAACCAATTGTTCACCTATCACTTAAGAGAAAATAAAAAAGTAAAGTAATACTTGGAATATGATGTTACAACGTGGATGGGCCTTAGCGATGTTGTGCCGGCTAAAAAGGTGAGACACAAAAGGGCAAAAACTGTGATTCTACTTAGATGAAGTTCCTAGAGTGGTCAGATTCAGAGGGATGAAAGATAGCATGGTGGTTTCCGTGGGAAGGAAAGACTAGGAGGAAGGGGGCAGGGAAGCAAGCAGATATGGTTAATGGAGTTCCAGTTTGGGAAAATGGAAAAAGTCCTAGAGATGAATGGCGGTGATGGCTGTACATGCGGGTGCTGCCATTCAGTTAAAGTGACAACTTTTATATGATATAAAATTTAACACAATAAAGAAGTATAATATTTTTTATAAAGCTAGTATGTGGGCACAACTGTATCAGAAAGATAAAAGTATTGCCCACAAAGTTGATGGGGAAACTCGCCCAATGTCTGAAGAGTCAATAAGTAAGAGTAGTGCTCATGATTTGTCTCCAAAGATGTTTCTTTTCCTCTAGGCCAGGCCTTCAGACTCCCAGTCTGTGGAAGTATCCTGTCTACCACTCAAGACTGCCACTTCCCCTGGTGTGGTTCTCTTCCTCCTAAATGCATAACAATCATAAGACAAAACCGAACTTTAAAACATAAAGTTAACCACACTCCCCAATGCTGAAATAAGGAACAGTTAGGTTAGGCCATCTCAGAGGTATGTGGAAATGACAACAGTGGAGGAAAAGTTGACCTAAGACTAACCTTCACTATTTTTAATCTTTATTTAGGTTTTAAAAATTGGAATTTATGGAGGATACTAGAAAGGTTAATAAAAAATATTCAACATTGTGTGCCTGACCAAGACTGGAGGAAGAGAGATGGGTAGGAGACAGGCAAAGTAGCTGTGTAGCCAATGTGATTAGCCTGAATTTTAGTGAAAACAGATTAGAAGGTAGAATTTTCATGGAGGGATCACTTTTTTTTTTTTTTTTGACAGGGTCTCGCTTTGTAGTTTAGGCTGGCCCTGAGCTCAGCCTCAAGCTCACATCACAGCAATCCTCCTGCTTCTGCCTCCCGAGTGCTGGGATCACAGGCGTGAGCCACCATGCCTGGCACTGTGGTATGTGGTACTGATTGCTGCTGAGCGTGAGTCTCCACACCCAGTATGGTATGTGGTTAACCGGGGATCGGGGATCGTGGATTGAACCCAGGTCCTTGCGCTTGCAAGACAGGCGCAGGAACCACTGAGCCAAATCCCTGGCCCGAAGGATCACTTTTCTAAAAAATTCAGAATGAAGGACAAAATTGAGAAGCTGAATAAGAACTAATTTCATAAGTACTTTTTCTCAAAAATCAGGTAAACTTAAAACTAAGTAAATTAAAATTTTAGTAAGTCGCACAAGGGATTTAGCTCAGTGGTTCC
>PVIR01026258.1:0-24078 GCA_004026965.1 Petromus typicus | reverse complement strand
TGTGTGTGTGTGTGTATGTTTGAGATAGGGTCTTACTTTGTAGTACAGGTGGGTCCCTAAACTCTCTTTGTAGCCCAGGCTAGCCTTGAACTCAAGGCAATCCTCCTGCTTCTGCCTCCTGAGTGCTGGTATTAAAGACATGAGCCACCATGCCCAGCATTGTGGTATGTGGTTATTGAATGCTGAGCTTATAGGCCTGTATCATCACGCTCAACATTGTATGTGATACTCAGGATCAAACATTGGACCTTGAGCTTTCTAGGCAGGCGCTGGAACCACTGAGCTAAATCTCTGACACATATTTTTCTTTCTTTTTTTATTTTCAAGAAAAATAACTTTTGTCTTTTTATTTATTTACTTTTTGATCCAAGGGATCGAACTCTGGACCTTGAGCTTGTGAGGTAGGCACTGGAACCACTGAGCCAAATCTCTGGCTCTAAAGAGCATATTTCTGGGCCCAGTCTCAAGACTGTGGTGCCTGAGACTAGGCCTAGGAGTCTATGTGCAGTAAGAATTCTCTAAAATACATGCAGGTGGTGGTAGATCCCTCCTGTGGCATACAGGCCACCAAACCAACTCTGTCTCCTGCTTAGAATCAAAACTGATCCAGGGCTGGGGAGTTAGCTCAGTGGTTCCGGCACCTGTCTTGCAAGCGCAAGAGCCCGTGTTCAATTCCCCGGTAACCACATAACAATACTGGGTGTGGAGACCCACATCCAGCAGCAACCAGTACCACATACCACAGTGCCGGGCGTGGTGGCTCTCGCCTGTAATCCCAGCACTCGAGAGGCAGAGGCAGGAGGATTGTGATGTGAGTTGGAGGCTGAGCTCAGGGCCAGCCTGAACTACAAAGAGAGACCCTGTCTCAAAAAAAAAAAAACAAAAAAAACAAAAAAAAAACCAAAAAAACTGATCCAGGTAGGTTCTCTGTATGTACTGACCACTTAAGCTTTTGATTGCATGATGAGACACTGGGAGACAACAGATCTGAGAGGGGGTTTTCTCTGTTCCAGGCTGGGAGTTGCCTAGAAGTGGCAGAGCATACCTGGGTGGTAGAGGAGCTATCTTGAGTTTCATCCCTTCCTGGTCCTAAGAGAATCCCACGCCCCTCAAAGACCAGAAAGATGAGGCCATACTCCTCTAGTTGTGCAGCTTTGACCCAGGCCCTTGTGAATCCTTGTACTATGTTTATCTCCAGGACAGATGGACAGTGAAGGGCCAATAAACACTTAATTCCTGTGCAATGAGTTTTAGGCTTACCACCCTCTCTGACAAAAAATCAAGCCTTAGCATAAATCTTTTCCTGTATTTAGTGAAATGGGAAATTTAACTGCAAATTGGAGCCCCAGAAATATTACAAAACTAAAATTCACTCTTGTATGCCAATTATAGGCAACAATAATAACCTAAATTCTCATTAAAGAAACTTTAAAAAGTGATAAATACTTCTGAAGAAATTAGAAGGAGAGAAATAGTATGGAGAAGGGCAGAAATCAATGAAATTTAACCAGGAAAAATCAATGAACTAAAAATGATGGCTCTTTGAAAAATATTAATAATATCAGGAAGTCTCTAGCAAGACTGATGAATAAAAAGAGAAGATATAAAACACCATTTTCAGGAAGAACTAATGGATATGATTGCAGATCCTGTAGCTATTAAAAGCATAATAAAAGATGAATAAAAATTTCATATTCATATAATTTACAACTTAGAAGAGTAATTCTTTAAAAATCACAGACTACCAAAATTTAACATGATGAAATGAATGATACTGCAACTATGAAGGAAAGTGAATTTGTAATTTTAAAATTCCCCCTAAGAAAACTCTCAAGGCTTACCATTGCAAATTTCTATCAAATATTCAAAGAAAAATCAATTCCCATCTTATACAATCTCTCCCAAAAGTTAGACTAGGAAGGATACTTTCCAACTCGTCTGATGAGGCTAGTATTTTCTGGACACAAAAAACTGCAAAGATTGTACAAAGAATAAATCCCACAGTTCAATATCTTTCATGAATTTGGAGGCAAAAATCCTCAAGAAAACATTAGCAAGGTGAATCCATAAAATATCATTCATGTGAATTTATTTCAGATATGCAAAGGTGGTTTGTATTAGAAAATCCATCAGTGTAATCTATCATACTGACAGGCTGAAAAGGGAAATGGAAAAAAAAAAAAAAGAGAGACATTAACTGTCACAGAAAGACATTTGATAAAACACAACACTCAGTTGATAAGATCTTTCAGCAAGTTATGAACAGAGGAAAAAGATCTTAATTTGATATAAAACATCTATAAAAACCCTGCAGTGAGATCACACTTAAGGGTAAGATATGATATACTTTACTCTTACATAAAGAATAATGCAAGTTCTTTCAATTCTTATTTAACATAACACTGAAAATTCAAGCCAATGCCATAAGACAAAATAAATAAATAAATAAATAAAAGCATATAGATTTTAAAGAATAAACTATCCCATTTGCAGATGTCATGATGATTTATTTAGAATACCCTACGAAATCTACAAAAAGGTCCTAGCATTAATAAGTATATTCAGCTGTCTGGGGAGTTAGCTCAATGGTTCCAGCATCTGTCTTGCAAGCGCAAGGGCCAGGGTTCAATTCCCCGGTAACCACATACAATACTGGGTGTGGAGACTCATGCCAAGCAGCAATCAGCACCGCATTCCACAGTGCTGGGCGTGGTGGCTCACACCTGTAATTCTAGCACTTGGGAGGCAGAGGCAGGAGGATTGCTGTGATGTGAGTTAGAGGCTGAGCTCATGGCCAGCCTGAACTACAAAGCGAGACCCTGTCTCAAAAAAAAAGTATATTCAGCAAGTTTGCAGGATATTAGAAAAATACAAAAATAACTTATAGTTCTATATAGTAAGCAAATAATATATGGAAAAGAAAATTTAAAATAAAATGTTGTTTAGATATATCTTCTCAAAATGAGTACTTCAATATATAATAATCTATAAAAATAATTTATAGATTTAGAATTGTATGCTAAAAATCAGAAAATGTTGTTGAAAGAAATAAAAGATCTATATGGTGAAAGACATCCTGTGATGGTGAACTGGAAGATCTAATGTCATCAAACTGTTAATTTGCTACAAATTGATCTTAGAAAAACTCCTATCAAAATGGCAGCTGGGTTTCTGTATTTATAAACAAATTATTCTAAAATTTCTATGGAAAGGCATAAAAGCTAGAGTCATTAACAGGATTCTGATTAAGGTTGTGACGCTGTGTAGCAGTTGAGATAAATGACCTGGCGGGGGGCAGACACAGCTCAGTGGGACAAAATAGAGAACCCAGAAGGTAACCCTCAAAAATACGTGGAAATGTTTTCAACAAAGGAGCAAAGCAATTCAGTGGGAGAAAGATGACGTCTCTAGCCAACAGTCCCAGAGCCACTGGACATTCACTGACAAAAACAACGAGAAAGCACAACAAAAATCCTCAACCTAAACCTCACGCATTATGCAAAAATTAACTAAAAACAGAGCGCTGGCTTAGGGGTAAAATAAGAAACTATAAATCTTGTAAGAAAAAAACCACACACACAAGACAACCTTTAGGACCTCACACTTCATAGACTTCCACACCAAGAAAGATAAAAATAATAAACTGAGATGTATCAAAATGAAAAAAACTTTTCTCTGAAAAAAAAAAAAGTTCCAGAGAAAATGAAGAAAAGGTCACTTGGTATAAAGTTCCTCTGAATTAGTATGTACCTTTTTTCTAAAAAAATACAGAGAATTAAGCAACCCTAATAGTTAAAGACGAACAGCTCAATTAGAAAATATGCAGCAGAAATAAATGGGCTTTTCACCAAAGAGAATTTACACATGGCAAAAAGCATATAAAAAGGCATTGGATATCATTATTCACTAAGGCAATGCAAATTAAAATCACAATGAACCAGCACCACTCATTTATTAGAACAGCTGCAATTGGTTTTAAAAAGTGATAATCCTAAATGTACCTAGGGAGGCAAAGTGGTACGTCCATTCCAGAACAGAATGGAGATTTCTTGTAAAATTAAATGTGGGTGGTCAATGGCATGTATTACAGAGAAATCAAAACTATTCACACAAAAATCTATACCTGAGTGTTCATAGCAGCTTTAAATCCAAGAACTCCAAACTGGAAATAACCCAAGTGCTTGTCAAATGGAGGATGGTTAGATACTTGTCCATCTAGACCACAAAATGCTGCAGAACAGTAAGAAAGAAAAACTACGGATATACTCAACAACCTGGACAGACTGCAAGGGAATTGTGCCAACCACAGGAAGTTCCACAATGTATGAATCTATGTGCATGGCATTCTCAAAATGACAAAGTCATAGAAAATGAGGAACAGCTATGTTGTCACGGTCCAGGGACTGGGATAGAGGAAGTTTGCTGTGACTACACAGTATCATGAGGCATCCTGCAATCAGGCTGTCCTGTTCCTTGATTGTGTTGGTCATAGACAACTGTGCACAGGATGGTAAAATTCCACAGGAACTGAGCACACCACTCATAGTCACACACACATACACACTTACTCCCAGGGGCATGTATAAACTAGTGAAGTCTGACTTCCTAATGAGGTAAATAGATCATATCAATGCTAATTTCCTGGTTGTGATGTTTCATTGTAGTTTTGTAAAATGTCACCATTGTGGAAATGAGGTAAGTGAGACCTCAGTATTTCTTACAACGGCATGTGCATCTATGATTCCTTGAAAACAAAAATACTAAGCAAGCTGCCTCAGTGACCTGTGTCATACAGGGTATGATTAGGTTCTCCACATGGGTACTCGGAGGTGAAGTTTTGAGGCCTCCAGACAGCTCAGTCTCTTTAACTTTTCTGGATGATTCTATAAAACATTTGTCCTGTTTATATCTCCACTCGATAACATGAGGTTTCAGTTCTCTACATCATGTCCAATACTTGGCAGAGTTACAATAAAATATTTTACCAGTATGATGAATGTGGAAAAGTACCTTACTGCGGTTCTAATTTTCATTTCCCCGATGACCAGCAGGTTAAAGTTCTTTATGTATTTTATCAATCCATTTAGGCTTTTTGTCCTTCAGACTTATGAGGCCTACCTATGGTTGTACATTTTACTCTCAGGAGTCTCAACTTATATTGTTGAAACTCAGAGCTTTTTATCTATTCCAGAGACTAATCTCACACTAGACTATTTTTCTTCAGTCTTGTACACATCCACCTAATTTTGTATAATGGCGGCTCAGACCTACTCAGTGTTGCTCACAGGACTTAGAATGAAACACACACAACCACAAAGTTTGCATTTTGCCAAGACTTTCTGGTAGCTTCAGACAATGCACCTGCAGTTTTCCTGGGTGGGCGAACCCAGGGAGGGTGAATGTGCCCATGGATAGCAGCCTCGGCCTTCCTGTGTCAGGCTGTCCTACTGATCACAGACCTGCCTGTCCACACCATCCTTGGTTACGCCTCTTCTCTGCAAGAAAAAGCTCTGGGAAATCACAGATTTTGACAGGGGTTTAAAAACCTGTCCAGGAGAATGTTCTAGCTGCTCTTCTGTGTGTGGTCAGTAAATACCAGGTTTTCAAAGAAACCAAGAAGCAGCTGCTAATCTGAACTGTGCGATATTTTTGAAGGATCTCAAGAGAAACAACGAAGCAAACAAAATAACTTCCGACGAGTAATAAAAATTTAGGCAGAAACAGAAAACAATCTTTTTTTCCCCTGGTTTCTAATAGACATCTTAATCAGCAACAATAATGACAATGCTTTTAAGAACTGACATTCAAAACTGCGATGGCTCCCTACTAAAAATCAGATGAAAAACCAGTCACTCAGCTTCCACTAGCTCATCTTTGGACAGACATGTGGGTCTCTGGGAAGAATTTCAAATGGGTTTGAACCAAATTCCTTTTGTTTAATGTCCACTTGACAGAGGTGGTCATCTTAGAACAATTAAATCCTTAGGAGTTACTGTCCAACATTCACAGTAATTTTTAACTAGATTCTCTCTGCTGGTCCCTCTTTAAAAAATGAACTGGTGATAGGCGCTCTCCCAGGGTGGTGGTATCCTGCATGGTCAGGAGTGAGCACTCCGACAGGTCTCTGGATGTCACTTACCATGGGTGACTCTGTCCCAGCTTCTGGCTGGACATCGGCACTTCCTGTACCCCAATATCTAAGCAGGACCCAAGTGGAAGGTGCCTGCCAGGAAGTGGCTTGGAAGGGTAAATAGATTCAGGATGGTTCTCTGAGCCATGTGTGACTATCTGGAAAATGCCTCCTTGGGTGCGGCCAGATAAAATCTCCATAAAACACCAGTGCTAAATGGAATGTTCCCTACAGCTTCTTCCTATGAAAACTCATCCTCCTGGGTGTCCCATGGCCAGAACAGGAAGCAGCCCCCAGCCCTGTCTCCCACCACCTAATTCATGCTCTAGCCAGGGTCTCTCACCAACACAAAGCAATCCACACATGCTTCGGACTAGCGAGCAGCCCCGCTGAGAAACACACAAGGACTCGTCCCTCTCTCGGCCTTACTGGATCCTCGAAGAATTTAATCCCTGGTCCAAAGTGCACTCCACCTTCCAGAATGGGAGGCGGGAGGAGACCCCAAGACACATGGTGTCCTCAGGAGCATCCCACAAGACCCACAGAGACAGCAAGCGCGCCCTGAGCAAGCAAGTCCACCCAGGCCGTCAAATCCTAACCAGCCGGCAGTCAAGCCAGGAAGGCCTGGCACAGTGGGCAGGGTGGGCAGGTGGCCTCAGATGGGCCCTCCCATGCCCATGTGGGTCTGCGACGCGGCCAGGCCTAAGAGCTGAGGACAAGCCCTCCCAAGGTGGAAGCCAGGAAGAGCCTTTGTCGGTGCCCTCAGGTCTCAAAGGGACCCAGAGCTTTGCCCCGGGAGGAGGGCTGAGTCCAGGGCCGTCTGCACGGTAGCTGTGCCTTCGCAAGCACTGGGGGGCCAGATTAGATCCCCCAACCAGGGCCAGCTGCCAGCATCTGGTCTCTGCAAGGCTCAGGGCGGCACTGGACCGTTGTCACCTCTCACCCCACACTCCTTCCTTCCTTCCCGCCAGCCCCACGCCGCAGGCAGTTTCGGGGACCTGGAGGTCGCTAGACCTGGCTGAACACCACCCCTGGAAAACTGAGTCCCGTACTCTCCGTTATAGACTGCGTCTACGCCGTGATCACCTGCTCACCGAGAGACGCGAGGTCGGCCTGGAGGCCACCGCGTGCCACCTTCCCCGCCACCTGCGCTCCTGGCCAGATGAGCCGAACTCGCCTGCCGGCCGAGGGCCAGGAGCCGCTGCAGGGCCCGCGCTGCAGCCGCCCCCCTCCCCCGGAGCCGCGATGGGATCCCGCGAGGCGCAGGTCCTTGCTTCACAGGGGCCAGACAAAGGCGCCCGATCGCCCCACGGTCCCCGCCAAGTCACTCACCGAGCTGTGCCGCGGTTGCCAGGCCAAAGGCGCTGCGTCCCGGCATGCGCCCGCCTGGGCCCACGAGCCGGTCCCGTCGCGAACACGCGTGGCGCTGGGTCCCGGCCTAGCGCCGCCTTCCGGGGTGGCCGCCGCTGGCTCCGGGCCGAGCTCGTCCTCGAGGCGCGCGGCGGGGACTGACGGCGGCTCCGGGGACGGGCGCGCACCCCGCCCGCGCCCCGCCCCCGCTTCCTGGAGCCAGGTAGGCGCGCGACTGGGCCCCCGGCCCCGCCTGGCCGCCCAGCCCCGGGCGCGCTCTGCCCTCCTGAGCTCGGGGACGCGCGGGTGCGAGGCGGGGATCACCGCCGAGGGGCGGGGTGGGGCGTGCTCGCGGCGGGGTGGTGGGCAAGGTCAAAACCTCGCTTCTTCGACCTTCCAGGCCTCGAGTTCAGTGCCACCTGGACCTCGCTGGAGGGTCCGAGATAGCATCTGAGCGCCCTAAGGCACCGCAGGGCCCTCCAGCGAAGCCAGCACCTGGCCAAACCCATCCGCCTCCCTCCAGCTCCGCAATGGCCTCATTCACCTGGCCTTGCTCACCTGGTGGAGCCCTCTGAGAAAGTGAGGTTGGATGGAAGAAATTGGTGAAAAGGGGACAGGAAAAATACAATTCGAAAGTTGCTCGTTAAAGTCTGTAGAATTTAGTACACAAAAGTTTTCAGGTTTTTTTTTTTTCCTCCCTACAAAGAAACTTACTTCAAAAAACATTTCTTTCTTTCTTTCTTTTTTTTTTTTTCTTCTTAAAGGGTTCTAAAAGACAGCAAGCTTGGTCCAAGGATTTAGCTCAGTGGTTCGGGAGCCTGCCTTGTAAGTGTAAAGACCAAGGTTCGATCTCTGGTCACCACATACAATGCCAGGCGTGGAGACTCACACCCAACAGCAATCAGAACCACATACCACCGTGCCGGGTGTGGTGGCTCACGCTTGTAGTCCCAGTACTCGGGAGGCAAAGGCAGGAAGACGGCTGTGAGTTCAAGGCTGCCAAAAAGAAAAAAAAAAAGACATGAACTGGTCTCCTCCTACTAACCCAGCCCTCAGGAAGTGCTCTGGTTAACTAGTAGCATATCTCAGCTTCAAACACAGGTAAACAGTTTGTCGCTGTGGGTAACATTCTACATGGTGGGAAATCAACATGGAGAATCTTCAAAAAAGGAAAAATAAAAATTCCATTTGACCCATTTATTCCCCTTCCAGGTATCTTTTCAAAAGAATTAAAGACATATTGGAGTGATCCATGTATTCATAATAACTAAATCTTGGAAGTAGCTTGTATGTTCATTAATAGACAAATGGATAAAAAAACGGAGTATTCATACACAAATGAGTGCTAATCTGCCATAAAGAAAGATAAATAAGTGCTTTATAGGAAAATGGGTGCACCTTGAAACAGTAATGTTAAGTGAAATAAATCAAACACACAACTTAAATATCATATGGTGTCTTTTGCATGAGATGTGCTATGTACGTGTAAAATTTCCTCCAAAGAACATAAACATTATGTGCTACAAATACGTACTAATAAAAAATTCTACCCAAATAAATCTTGTATACCTTTCACTGACAATTCTTTTTTCAGTGACAGAAGTTGGTGAGTCTATATTGTACTCTGTGATGGGGTAGGTTCCCCATTTCAGTTTTGGGAAACTCCTTGGACCAAGCCAGACCAGCCAGAGGGGAGAGAGGGAGGAAAGATTCATTGCTCAGAAGTGGAGGGATGCTGTGAATCCTTTTGAGCTCCCCTTATGTCCTGTGTCTGTGGCAGGAACAGTGTCATCTAGGCGCTTGCTGGGTTGTGGAAGGCACACATCTTCAAGAAGGAGGCAGGTGAAGAAAGTGCAAGGACACAACTCCGAACAATAGGAAGGCCATGGTCCCTTTCTGTGCACTGGGCCAACTATGAAGAGGTAGAATTACTGGCTCCTTGGATGCCTTGGAGGCTGATGGTCCAACATCTCCTCAAAGATCTGAGAATCTAGCAATCGTTCTCCTGTACTCGTGCTTAAAAGGGATGGCAATAAGAGAGCCAGGCCAAAGCTGTGGGTGACCACAGACAGCAGTGACAGCAACAGAGTCTGGCCTCCTGACACAAGTCATTCACAGAGCTCAGTGCAGGCAAAGCAGGAGCTCTGGGACCAGCTTCTGTCTCTCCGTGTCTCTTGGATGCTTCCCACATGACTGCTAGAGAAGACAAATTGCAGGTGTCAGTAGGCTGGACTGCCGGTCGCAGTAAAAATAGAAGTAGGTGTCCTGGGCTGGGGAATTAGTTCAGTGGTTTCAGTGTCTGCCTCACAAGGGCAATGTCATGAGTTCAATCCCTGGTAACCACATACCACAGTGTTGGGTGTGATGATTTATGCCTGTAAACCTGGCACTTGGGAGGCAGAGGCAGGATGATTACTGTGGGTTTGAGGTTGGCCTGGGTTACATAGTGAGTTCGGGGTCAGCCCAAACTACAAAGCGAGAACTTGTCTCAAAAACTAAAAAACAAACAAATAAGAAGTAGGTGTTCTTCTGTGTCACACTGCTTCTGCTGGCTTTTTCATGGATTGTAGGAATATCATTCAGTCAGTTGTTATCCAGACAAGTGTCAGGCAGACCAAGCTCCAGTTAAGCTTCTTTTTACAGTATTCCTGAGATCACACCACACATATGTTATTGGGAAAAAAAATACCCTTTTGAACAAATAGATACACAGTTAAAATATTATGGATCCTTTATGGAAAATGAAGGATTGCATACCACTATTTACTAAGATACCTAGTGTTTTGGAAGATCTTGGCATACAGGCTTTCCCTTCTTTCTGGTTAGGGAAAAAGTCGAAGATTGAGGAGAGTGAATGTAGGAAGCAAAGGCTGGTATATCACTTGGGGGCAAACTCTATATCAGGATGGCCATGCAGCCCTTGGCAAAATGACAGATATCCTTTCATTGAACACAATTGAAAGGCATCATTTGACAAATGACAATCAAAGTTTCATCATATCTCTGACATTCATAAGAACATCATGAAGCAAATTACCTCCTTCTTTCACTGGGCACCAGTCAACCAGAGAGCCAGGAGCTTTGTCTCATCAGCCTCTCATATTACAGCAAAGAGCAAGGAATTCTTTGTATATCAGAGACTCAACAAAATTAGTGGAGGTAAAATCCAAATTGTCCAAACTAAAGGAAGTAAATTAATCTAAATAATTTCCTACAGATTTAAGACTATATTTTTTTTTGTATTTTCTTCATCAACAGATTTTCCTTTTTAATTATATTTTGTTTTTATAAATTCATTTTTCCCCCTGGTCTGCTATTACCAATTTGCAAATGACATCCACAAAGCAGATAATCCACCAGTGACTGAGGGTTGATTGTTTTACCGTACGTTTCACTTAGTAACTGTGTGACTTCTGCTGTAGTCACACTGGATGCATAAAAATTAGATGAATAAATTACAGAAAATGTGACAAAGTCTTATGTGAACAAGGACAATACTCAAGGGCTGCAGATCACAACTATATATATATATGTATTCACACACATTCAAAGTCATCTGTCACTTTGCTTCTAACAAAAAAAAAATGAGAGGAAAAAACGTTTTAGGACTGTGGTTATGTGGGAGACAATAAATTCTTTCCCACTTTTCTCTAGTACTGATTTGTTGATATTAGATTTTTATAAACATATTTTTTTACTACTTTAGTACTATAATTTTATTAATGAAAATAAAAGCAAACAGCTATCCACAGAAGATCAAGGTTACTCTTAATGAATAACAGAAATATATAGATAAGACACTCCTTCGCTCCTTGACTGGCAGTGTTCCAGCTGTAGACTCACTCTGCATGTGTGTACATAAAATGAGATTGCTCAAGGGCCATTACAGACTCAGGGCCCAAGGCTCAGTTATACTTGGAGGAATACCCAGGAAGGAGCCATTTCTTAAGGCTTCTAAATATTAGCAAAAAAAAAAAATACTGGCAATAAGCACTTTATATGTAGCAACCTAGGAATTAAACCAAAAACATCATCAACAACAACAAGATACAAATGAGAAAAAACATAAATATGACACAAAACCAGAATTCCAGATCACCAAAGGGAAATTTGGAGAGTAACAACCTGAAACTCAACTGCCTGGACCCTCTGAACCAGTAACAAAGAGGATTTGGAAAGAATGGAATCAGAAATAATTTCTCAGATAACAACAGAGATAGTGTGCATAGTGAAAGTGATTAATAACTCTAAAGCAGAACTCAGGAACATGATGATATCTCAGTATATGAAAGTAATGGAATCCATTAAATAAATTCAACAGATTTCCAAGAGATTAAAAACTTCATTGAAAGCTTACACAGCAGAATGAGCGCATGCGAGGGCAGAGTGTCAGACATAGAGATAGGATTGTACTTAGCAATCAGGAAAGGAAAGCTTTCTTAAAAGTAGCAAAAGAACATGAGAAATCAATCCAGCAGCTGATAGATGTCTTAAGGAAGGATCACGTAATACTGATCAGAGTCAGTGAAGAAATAGGAGACAGTGCAAATGACATTTTTAAAAAACTGTTCACAGAAGTAATGGCAGAAAACTTCCCAAGCAGGACAAAAGAAATGACATGCAAATAAATGAGGCAAATAGCACTCCAAGTGGCCATGATCTACAAAATTCATACATAGGCATATAATCGACAAGACTCTAGAAAACCAACAGAAGAATGAAATACTAAAAGCAGTTACAGGAAAGAAGCAAATCACATACAAGAGAAAGCTTATCAGAATTACAGCTGACTTTTTAACACAAACCCTCAGTCAAGGAGAGCCTGGAGTGGAGTATTTCAAGCCTTAGAAAATAATCTCCAGGGGCAGGGATTTAGCTCAGTGGTTCTGGCACCTGTCTTGCAAGTGCAAGGACCCAGGTTTGATCCCTTGGTTAACCACATACAATACTGGGTGTGGAGACTCACGTGCAGCAGCAACCAGTACCACATACCACAGTGCCAGGCATGGTGGCTCACATCTGTAATCCCAGCACTCAGGTGGCAGAGGCCAGAGGATTGCTGTGATGTGAGTTTGAGGCTGAGCTCAGGGCCAGCCTGAACTACAAAGCGAGACCCTGTCTCAAAACAAACAAACAAACAAACAAAAAACTCCAACCCAGATTGTTGCATCCTGCAAAACTATCCTTCAAAATCATTGGGGAAATAAGATACTTCCATGATAAAGAATATCTGAGAAACTTCATGAATACCAAACCAGTGGCACAAAAATTTACAAACGGCATCCTAGAAAAAGACTGGGAGGATCACAATTCCATGAGGCCTAACAGAATGGAATGAAGCCATAAGGCAAGGCAAGAAACTAAATGGCAGGCTGAAAAGTTTAAAAAGAATAATGATAAAAGAATTAACAACAGGAAAATATCATGACAAGTAGAAGTCAACACTTATCAATTAAAACTATCAATGTTAATAGCCTTAATTTCAAATTAAAAGAAATAGATTGGCAGAATATAGTCATTAAGAAGCAAAATTCAACAATATACTGTATTTAAGAAAAACACTTAATTCAAAAAGAAATCCATAGACTGAAAGGAAAAGGATGGAAAACAATTCTTCGTGTAACAGGAAACAACCCACCCCCCCCCCAAAAAAAAGCAAGAGTGGCTAATAGCAGACTAAGTAGATAGAGTGGACTTCAAACCAAAAATAAAAGAGACAAAAATGGTCATTCTATTACTCTTCAGGAAACTATCCAAATGGAAGAGATGATATTCATAAATATATTTCACCAAATGCTACCACATTTGCCTATACAAAACAAATATTAATGGACATGAAAAGTCAAATAAGCACCAATACAGTAGTAGTGGGGGCCTGAAGACCCCACTGTGACAAACAGACAGATGAACTAGACAAAAATCAGCAATGAAATACTAGAACTGAACCAAACTTTTGAACAAAAGAGCTTTAATAACAGATATCTACAGAGTGTTCCACCCCACGAAATCAGAATACACATACTTCTCAGTTACACTCAGGTCATTCTCCAAAATAGACCACATGCTAGTTCACAGAACATGTTTAAGTAAATGCAAAGCAACTGAAGTTATATCCTATATACTTTCAGATTATAATACCTTAAAATTGGAGATCAATAGTAAAAGGAATTTCAGTAACTTCACAAGCTCATGGAAATTGAATAACACTTTCCTGAGCAACCAATGAGTCATAAAAAAATTAGTTTCTATAATTAAATGGTAATGCCAGTACAACATTCAGGAATCTATGGGATAAAATAAAAGCAGTTATATGAGGGAAATTCATAGCAGTGATTGCCCATACTAGAAAAATAGAAAGTAAGCTCAAATAAACAACCTTACACAGAATCTCAAGTGTCTAGAAAAAGAAGAGAAAGATAAACCTAAAGCTCACACAGAGGAGGAATTATTAGGATCAGAGCAGAAATTAATGCAATGGAGATTAATAGAATGTTGGAAAAAAGTCAATGAATTGAAGATTTGGTTTTTTGAAAAAATAAACTAAATCTATAAACGCGTAACCAAACTTATCAAAACAGGAAAGAAAAGACTTAAATCTATGCAATTAGGAATGAAAAGAGTGAAACCACAACAGATCCAGCAGAAATTGAGTGGGCAGGCAACACACCCAAATCAGAAACCAGACAAGGGTATCCACTATCACCACTCATGTTCAGTATAGTTTTAGAAACTTTACCATAGCAATTAGACAAGAGAAAGAAATAAAAGGAATAAAGATAGGAAAGGAAGAAGTTAAGTTGTCATTATTTGCCGGTGATGCTCTATATAGAAGATTCCAGAAACTCAGCCAAGAGACTGTTTGACTTAATCATCAGATTCAGTACAATAGCTGGGTCCAAGATCAACAATCAAAAATCAAAACAGTCTTCTTATACACAAATAACAGACTCACTGAGAGAGAAATTGGGGAAAAATTCCTTTCACAATAGCTTCCGAAAACAATGTAATATCTAGGAATCAATCTAACAAAGGAGGTAAAATTCCTCTTTTTTGAAAACTACAACCTTCTGAAAAAAGGAGACTGAAGAGGATGTCAGAAATGGAAAGACATGCCTTGTTCCTGGGTAGAAAGAGTCAATATGATCAGAATGGTCATAATCACAAAACTGATATTTAATTTAATGCAATCCTGATTAAAATTCCAACAGAATATCTCACAGAAGTAGAAAAAAATAATCCAGAAATTCATCTGGGACCACAAGGGACCTAAAGTAGCATAAACAACTGTTAGCAAAAAAGACATGCCAAGAGGTATCACAATCCCCAACTTATAACTATATTAAAAGGCTACTGTGATAAAACTAGCATTATACTAGCAAAGAAACAGACCCAAAGGTCAGTGTAACAGGCTAGAAGATGTAGAAACAACTCCAGACATACTCAGCCATCTCGTCCTTGACAAAGGAGCCCAACACCTTCAATGGAGGAAAGACAGCCTCTTTAATAAATGGTGCTGGAAAATTGGGTTTCAGAGTGCCAAAGATTAAAGCTAGACTTACATTTTTCATAAAAATGGATTAAATATTTAATTATTAAAACAAGAAATACTAAATCTGCTGGAACATAGGTTAGGTAGAACTCTTAGAGACAGTGGCATAGGGAAAGACTTTATGAACAAAACTTCAATAGCATGGGAATTAGCAGAAAGAATCAACAACTTGGACCTCATTTTATCAAAAGGCTTCTGCACAGCAAGGGAAACCACCAACAAAGGAAAAAAAGACAACTTACAACTTGAGAAAACAATTTTAGCATCTGTTCTTCAGACAAAGGCCTGCTGTCTAGAATGTATAAAGAGCTTTAAAAAATCAACTCCCCCAAATTTAAACACCCAGTTCAAAAGTGAACATCTGAATTGACTGGCATTTTTCAAATGAAGAAGTAAAAGCAGAAAAGAAGTATATGAAAAAATACTCAACATCACTAGTTGTTCATGAAGTGCAGATGAAAACAACAATGAGATATCACCTTACTCCAGAAAGAATGTCTGTTATGAAGAAACTGACCAATAACAAATGCTGATGGGGCTGTGGGGGAAGAAGGAACACTTCTCCACTGTTGGTGGGAATATAGTCTGCTGAAACCACTGTGGAATTCAGTGTGGAGATTTCTCTAAAAGCTAGCAATAGAAGTTTCTTTTGATCCTGCATCATGCCACAGCATCCACGTTTATAGCAGCACAGTTTGTAATAGCTACTGGTTGGAAACAGTCCAAAGACCCATCACCTGGTGACTGGATAAAGATGTGAGTTTTAAAAAAATAAAATAGAGTATTACTCAACCATAAACAATGATAAATTAGAGACATTTATAGCTAAATAGACTTGAGGCTACATCCTTAAGTGAAATAAATAGGGCAAGAATGTGTAAATACTGTATTTTTTTCTCTAGTGTGAAAAAACTCATGCTGTACATGAGGTCCAAAATGTATAATAGGTTTTATGAAACAGGAAGAAAATGCTCAAAGAGAAAGGAGAACTGGGTGAGGAGCAGGAGAAAGCAAAGAAAGGACAGAAAATTTTTAAGGTAAAAAGAAAAAAGTGAAAACAAATTTTATGCTTAATGGTAGGTGGAGGGGCTGAAGGAAATGATGGGCATGGGAAAAATAAAAATCAAGATATATCATGTACAGGTACAAATTCTCAAGGATGAATGTGATCATAATGTACACTTAAAAATGTGCCAATAAACTCAATTTAATAAAAAGAAATAAATGAGTAAGTATAAGAATTCTAAAAAGAAATGTGACATCCATCATTGCAACAATGGATGTCATACTGTGGTAAGTGTCTACCATTCTGATTGCTTTTAGAATAACTGTTTCCTAGTGTGGCTTACTGTTTGAGGTATCTTCTGAATCCCCTATATTTATAAGCAGACACTGTGAGATTAGGTTATCATGCAACCTGTATTTTCCGCAAGTGGATTAACACTATTTCCAGTCCCACAAGGCTCTGACTTCTGAGGCTTCATCACAAACATCTCCTTTTCTCTCTGTGCTACTCATCTTGGAGCCCCACCCCCAGTGGGAATAGGCCCAGGCAGCCGTGTACACATGCTGTGGCTGGCAGTTCTGGTGAGAGGCCCGCTGACCATAGCTTTGATTGCTGGGTGTGTCCGTGAGGAAGCCTTCAGAGAGAACCTTCCTTTGGGTCCCCCTCATCCTGTGGTCTTCTCCACTGAGCTCCTGGGTGCTATGGAGCAGAAATAAGCCGTAGGCTCTGGGTTTTGTCCAAATGTCTGGCCCATCCAGGCTGTCAGCATGGTACAATGGCCATTGCTTTCCTCTGGTGAGCTCACAGCAGTGTCTAATAGGTATAAGCTGCCTGAAGTGTTGTTTAGAATGATGAGTGCAAGGCTAGGGGTGATAGGAAGCCTGAGGATGTGGATCACACTTCCTGCCCCTAATTGTGTGGTTGCTTATAAGACCTTCACATTCCATGTGCAGAAAAGAAAGCACTTTAACTGACAATCTTATTTATCAAGGATTCTGTTCTTTCATCTGCTCATTTATTTATCCACCTGCTTATTTAACCAAGAATGTTTACCGAGCACTTACAAGAAGAGTGTCACTCAGGAACTCAAGGTTCTGTGATAGGGACCAACAGGGAAAGCAGGGAGTGTGGCTGAGCACAGAGGCAGAACAGTAGACCACAGAGAGTGAGGGACAGAGGCTGAGAGAACTGAGGAAGCCAGGAGTTGTGAAAGTTGAGGAGGCATTGGCTGGATGGAGGGAACAGGAGCTGGCAAAGGGACATGTGCTTGAGAGATGCTTCTGCAGAGAGGACAGGCAGGGCAGAGCCTTCCACCCAGCTCCACTGATGACAGTCAGATAGTCATAATCAAAGCCAACATTTGTTCAAACTCGCCACTCTTAACTTACTCGATTCTTGCAGCTGATCTGTAAGTCAGGCCTTTGATGATCTCAGTTTTTCTGAGGAGGAGCCTGAGCTGAG
This sequence comes from Petromus typicus, assembly GCA_004026965.1. Classification (NCBI taxonomy): domain Eukaryota; kingdom Metazoa; phylum Chordata; class Mammalia; order Rodentia; family Petromuridae; genus Petromus; species Petromus typicus. Next base: position 6,582 of record PVIR01026258.1, on the reverse strand, counting down.
AGGAGCTTGCTTACCGACACACAGCTGGTAACCTGCAGAGCCCAGCCATAGGCCCACTCTGCAGCCCAGAAGCAGCTGGGGCAGGAACCAAGGCTCCCCTGAGCTGCTTGTGGGTGAGGAAGCCCACGGCTCACCAAGGGTTCCTCTCCTCCTGGTCCCCCTGACTCACCAGCGGTCCCTCTCCTCCTGGGCTTCCTCTGAGCCCTTTGTTCACAAGCTTATGCCAGGCCCAGGCCAGTCAGTGCAGGCTGCATTCCCTCTGCTCTTGTTTCAGCAAGAAGGACACTGAAAGGAGCAATGGCCATGGCTAAGAAGCACAATGCCTAGGACTCCGAGTGGGACATGCACTGCCCTTTGGAGGGGGCTGGGGAAGGCCCCTGTCAGACCCCACCAGTAAGCTCTTAAATCCAACTCAGTCCCTGGGATCAGGTGCTCTGGGACTCATTGCAACACATAGGGCATGGCTTCTCCCCTTCCCCGCCTGAGATTCCCTTGTCTCTGTATAGGTGGACAGCCCCACCTACGCTAGTTTCCCAGCTGTGAGGGAGTGACAAGCCTCTCTGGGCCATTCTTGTCTGTAGTGTGGAGACAATAGCCATCTTTACTTCATGGCTGAACTTGGCCAAGTCGAGTCTTCTCTGAGTAACCATCTTGCTTTCTTGTTCAGTGGATGGTCCATATGGCTTCCAGTAGATTCCAGAGGAATGTGGGACTGGCTGTGAAAATGTTACCCATGTTTCCTCTGTTACAGGCCCTTGACTCCCAGTCCATGTGGCTTGCATATCACTGGAGGGGCCCTTGGCAGCGTGGATGGTGATGAGGGCTCAAACAACAGACTCCATCTTCTCAATGTTCTGCATTCTGGAGCTTCAAGATCCAGGCACAGGCCTCAGCATGTCTACTGGGAGTGGCTTCCTGGTCCACAGGTGGTCCTTCCAGATGTGTGAGTGTGTGTGTGTGCACGTGAACGTGCTCATGCATGCATGTGGGTGGGTGGGGGACAATTTCTCTGGCTTCTTTGTACCTCATGTAAATTTGTTTTCCAAAGTCTCCATGTCCAGATATCATCCATTTGGGGCTTAGGCCTTTGGCAGATTAATTTTGAGGAACCCAGACAATTAGTCCATACCAGCAGGTTAGATTAGCATGAGAGAAAACACAGTAGCAAAGGTTTTAAATGTCCATCTCAGAGTATGACAAGACCAGTTCAGCCTCCTGTGTGGGTGCAGGGATGCTCCCCTAGACAGAACCCTGTGAAGGGACAGATGGATCCCAGCCAGATCCCCTAGGAGGATTTGCATGCCCAACAATTATGACTATGGGGTTTCTATAACAAAATAGATAAATATAATTCATTAACAACAAGCCCAGAAGCCAACGTGGCACTGCAGAGAAGCTGGAACAGTCACAGTATAAAGGGAACCAAGAGGCAGATGACAGCAAGTCATGAGGTTGAAAGAAATGGCCCAAGGGGACTGCAAGCCTCTGGGAGGAGTTCACAGCCTGAGAAGGAGTGGAGGCAACAGGACGGGAGCAGTAGTATGAGCCGAGGCTATGTGCAAGGCCTGCTATCCCTAGTCTGTCATTTCCCAGCATCAACACCCAGGGCTGCCTGTTTTACTCTATGCCATAGTCATTCCCATCATGACAGCTCTTCTGCACTCTGTCCCAAGACTTGGAAAAACTGCTTGTCCTGAGAACACTCACTATTGTGAATTGAGCTATGTGCAAGTTCACAACACCCAGGATGTGCAGATGTGACCCTGTAGTGTAGAGGAGGTCATTAGCATGGTCCCTGCTGCAATGGCTGGAGACAGAGGCAAGGTGGCTGTGCGGTGGAAGAGGCAGGGATACAGTCATGTGACCACAAGCCAGGAGCTGGAGAAGTCAGGAAAGACTTTCCCTAGAGCCTTTGAGAGAGGATGGCTTGCCATCTTACCTCGTGGACTGTTATGTCTAAGTTCTGGCCTCTGCACTGTGAGGAAATAAATTAAATTTCTCTTGTTTGTTACCTACATCGATTGTGGTACTATGTGCAGAAGCCCCAGGAAATGAACAGTCTCTTACAGAGAGAAGACTGGAGAGCCCTGTGAACTCTATGTGGAGGTGAACATCAGGCTGTGCAGCAGCCCAAGACACATAGGGATTAAAAGGCAGAGGAGGGATACCGGTCCCAAGGAAAATGCAAAGCCAGGCTCGGATTTCTCACATTTGTGGCACAAACCATCTGGGAAGTTCCTGGGTACAGAGAAAGCTGATCCCATAACAGCTCCAAGCAGCACCCAGCCTGGGTGTCTCTTACTCAGTGGGTAGGCTTAAACCCTGTGGTCTGTGCCCAGTTGTCTTCCTACCATAGAGCCCAGAACTCCTCTGAGCTGCTCTACTCCTGGAGACCCCAGTCCACATCTGCTTCTGTTGTCTCAAGTGTGAGCTGCATGTTGCGCTGTGGGTGTCAGGTCCTGGTCTCAGGCAGAGGTCTTAGTGCTCCTCTGGCAGCAGAGGAGCTTGGCACTAGAAGTTTGCAGGGGAGCCTAGGAAACCCAGAAGGAAGAGCTTCATCCAGGTGCTTCTGAGGTATGCGTAGGAGTGGGTGGGAAGAGGAGGGAGGGTGTGCATAGTGGGGAACCCACATAGCAAAGGTTCCTGTTGAGACCTAGGGAGGAAAAGGCTGGAAGTGTCAGCTTGTGCTGGCCTTTTGTAGTTCAGACAGATACTCCCTAGAAGATACATTTACTCCATAGCTGCCCTGAATACCTTGCAGCTAACATGGCCATGTCAGGGATAAGGGGAGTAGGGCTGAGGCAGATACTTGCTCTGACTGCTATAGGCTTCATTTATGGACCTATCGCAGATGACTCTATCCTGTGCCCTTCTGTAGACCCAGGCCTGCAACGTGCCTCTCCACTGTCCATAGCCAAATGGAAAGTCTTGACACTGTGCATGCATGAGCCTCCCTATTTTCCTTTACATGCAAACACCCCATGCCCTTGGTGTATTCAGCCCACAAATTACTTCCTTTTTATGCTGAAGCATAGGTCCTAATAAAGCCTCCTCTAGATGACATATTCTTCTTCCTGATTACCGCCCCAAGTAGAGTATGCAGAAGTGATAACACAAAAGGTGTTAGTGCCCAAAGCTGTCAACAGCCAGGGCTGGTAATGACAAAGAGCAATGAGGAAAAGCCAGCAGCAGCCATCTCTGGTGACCAAGCTCGTCCCTGAGACTCACCAGTATCTGTGGTTCTAAGTGGCCACGAGGATCACTTAACGCAGAAAGAGCTGATGGCTGCTGGTACTTGAAGCCAGGGCTGTCAACACTGACAGAGCTACACTTGGCTAACCTGTGACTTCTAACATCTTAGAAGCTGATCCAGAAACCTTTCCCTTGAGACACTGCTGTGGCATGGGCAGATAATGGTGGTTGTCCTCAGGCTTTGGAACATTTCCAGCCTCGGTGTGGTTAAGAACTAGTGCTTGTTGGTAACAGAGCAAAGGTCTCTTTGAGGCTGGACAAGTCCTGAGCAAGTGGTGATTTAGAAGCATCACACTGATCACTGGGGACAGTGGGTTAACGGTGACAGATTCGAGCTGAGATGACACACAGAGGAAAATCATGACAATCAGCTAGCTCCGAGCAGGACTTTGTGCTTATTTTCATTACTTCCCCATAGATGAACTCTGTGTGCCTTATGGTCTTGTCGGGTAGGAGTGAAATACTAATTAGAAGATTAGGAGAACTATCCCCTCTAGTTGACTTCTTCCAGGCCATGTATTTATAAATCTTTTCTTGGACAAAACATTTATTGTTTCTGTGATCTCATTTTTCCACACTCCAGGAGAAGTGGGATTAAGTGATATTTGACATTTCATAAACACCATTAACCTTCAGGGCCCATTTTCAAGTGTACTAAAGCACTCACCATCACCAATTACAAGACAATGACCAGTCTGTGCCAGTGAAACAGACCCAGTATATATTTTTCACTGCAGTGAAAGTACTTTTTGGCTTTTAACTCTGCTAGCCCTTGAAAGATTCTACCTAGGATGAAAGGCACAGGGTTGTGGTTCAGTTAATCTGTGTAACTTTATTCATGTTTCTGGAAGTGAAAATTTACACAGGTTGTTCTTATGGCAATCAGAAGCAAAAATTTCAAAGTTTCACTTTGGTTAGGAAAAGAGAATTTGCTTCACTGTTTGAGGAAGGATGTATGACTCAAGTTATTAAGACAAATGAGAAGTTGCCCAAGAAAGCCTTGAGTGTGGGTTGCATGGTAGAATCTGTGTAGTCACCTCTATGGGAGTATAATAGATTGTCAGGTTTGTATGCAGAAGAGCAGATTTCTTCACTTCTCCAAGTAAAAAAAATATGTTCAGTCTCCTCAGGACCCTGTATCTGCAGTTCTGACACTGCTGTTAGCTGGGGATGATGTGAACACAGGCAGAGCGGGGATGCATCTCTCTCGTCCTGTCCTTCAGACTTGTCTGAGCCAAATCTCACCATTGCCACAGGTGATGTCATAGACCTGCCCGCCCTGTGCCAAGGAACATCATGGGCTCGTATCAGGTGCCCACTGTTGTGTTGCTACCCCCAGGCGCTCTGTGTCTCTGCATCTTCCTACCCACCTCCACCCAACCTCCTATAAACTGTCCCAGGCATCTTCCCTAGTTGTTTAACCTACATCCCAGAGAGATGAGCTTTTCAGTCCTAAACGGAATCTGCCAGCTGTTCCATTTGGATACTACTCTGGTTCTCACCAATTGTAGACTAAAACTCTTGCCCCACCTCAGACTCTCCTTCACCTGATGTGGCTTAAATTCTCCATTTTTCTTCACCACCCAAGTGTGTTAGCTGTTCTTGGTCCCAGATGCCCCTGTCACCATCCCTTTTTCATTCCTTCACCAGTTAATGGTTCAGTTGTGGTTCAATTAATCTGCACATCCTTATTCATGTTTCTGGAAGTAAAAATTTACAGAGATCCTCTCCATAACAAACAGCCACAGATTGCGTTTTTGATGATGCTCCAGAGACAGATAGTGGTGAATGTATCTAATGCCTCTAGATTGTGTGCCTAATATGGTTAACATAGAAACTTTGGATTAAATGTATTTGACCACAGTTAAAACAAAACATGGTCCATGCTTGCAATCCTAGCTCTCTCAGAGGCTGACACAGGAGGAGCACAAGTTTGAGCCCAGGCTAGAAAAATAGTATCTTAGAGAGAACTTATCTCAAAATAAGGAGAAAAGACAACAGTGTAGCTCAGTGTGAAGGTCTTGGGTTCAATCCCCAGTAAGCCCTCAAAATTACATATGTATTTTAAAAGAGTATATATGAGTATATACACATACTATATATGTGTATAATATAATACTTTACATTCTTTTTGCAATTTTTTATAGTACCTGTTTGTAGTACATAATATTTGTGTCCCCCTTTCTCCCCTTCTTTTCCATATCATTTTTTTTGTATGTTTTCAGTGTACAATGTTTACAGTCCTTGTGTGAACTGGTATATACACATAACACATCTTCATTCCTTTTTTTTCATGCTCTTTCCCTTGCTTTCCTTTCCTTCCCTCCTTTTGTCTCTTGATCACTGTCTTCTTTGAGAAAGCTCTATCTACCTACTTCCCACTATTTATCTTTTATCTTGTTCTTTATTTATAATTTGTGTTTCTCACATAAGAGAAACCATATAATTATTGAGCTTATGTGTCTGATTTATTTCATTTAAAATTATAGTCTAAAAGTCCATTCATTTTCCTACAAATTACTCATTTATCCTTTCTCATGGCAGTGTAATATTCTGTTGTGTATAAATACCATATTTTCATTTATCTATTCATATGTTAATGATCATATAGGCTGCTTCCAAAATACAGCCACTGTGTGAGGCGAACGTGATAACCACTACACTATGGAAACTTCCCCCTAAAATACAGCTACTGTGAATTGCACTGCAGTAAATGTGAATATGCATGTATTATTAAAATATAATGTTTTTAACTCTTTTGGGAAGATATTTAGAAGAGGAATAGTTGGATAAAATGGAATTCCTAGTTTTAGTTCTTTGAGGGATTTCCTTGATGATTTTCAAAGGGTTGTATAAGTTACATTTTCACCAACAGTGTAGAAGGGTTCCATTTTCCCCACAGCTTCCCCAGAATTTGTTATAATTTGATTTCTTGATGATGGCCATTCCTTCTGGGACTGGATGGAATCTCCTTGTTGTTTTAATTACATTTCTCTCATAGCCAGCAATGTTGACCATTTCTTCATTTTTTATTGGGCATTTGTACAATAATTTATTGGGCATTTTTTATTGGCATTCTGTGCTGTGTCATTTTATTTTATTTGTCCATTTTTGATTTGGTCTTTTATTTTAGGAGGAATATGTCCACATTCTATGAGCATAATCATGTTTTCTGCTTTGAGTAAAGCCACCATACAAAATCCCATGCTTACCAAGAGGATTAAAAATTTTTAAAAAAGTAAGATACCTTTAACCGCTTCCCCTGTGCAGGAGACCAGCTTGAAAACTCTTGGGGAAGGCTATAAAGTACTGTTGAATTGGCTTATACAT
>PVIR01026257.1:0-23201 GCA_004026965.1 Petromus typicus | reverse complement strand
GATGAGGAAAGTTAGAAGGATCTTGAAATGTAAACTTTGAAGTCCATTGGGACAGTCCACAGAAATACACGAAATTTTAAAATGAAAGTATAAAGAATGTGAAGGTAAAGAGTAAAACCTACAAAAATCCATATTTCTAAAATATGTGCTAAAATGACTAAAGGAAATGAGATTGATGGATTAAACCTATGGTGTTACTTATATTTAAATAATTGCAGTCTTTAGCCAAAGGTCTGAGCTTGCTTCTCTTTTAAGTCATTAAGAGTTACTACTTCTATTCTACAGAAAAATCTAAGAAGGAAACTAGAAAAAGAAGCATGACTCTTAACTCTTTAGCATTTAAGTGTCAGAATCAATAAATTTAGAATGGATTATAACTCAAAGAAACAATCACTCAGACACAATCCCTACAAATCTCTAGGAGAAAAGTTACTGCTTTATTCCATAATCTAAACTGTCATGCCTTAGGGAAAAAGTCTAAGTTACAGTTTATTATACTTCCTAAGAACTCTAACTCATAATAACACTAACCATAAAATTTCAATCACTGTTTATTTTTCTAGGGAAACAATGAAATACTAACATATTTCAATACATTATTATCTGTTCCTGATTACTGTTTCTAAATCCTGTGCCAAAGTTGTAAAGTCTCAAGTCTGGCCAATACCACATTCAATTTAGAAAACCAAGCCTACATATCTCAAGAAATGCTAATGTTAACTTCTAGCCGTCACTTGTTTACTCTGGTAAATGTGTCAAAGTTGGTATAACAACAAAAATTCTTTCATATTTCCTTTGTGATGATTAGATGTGCCCTCTATAATGTCCCAAATTAAATACTTGTTTTAAGTATCCCTCGGGAACACAGTTGTAGAACTGACTTGAAAGTAAAAAGAATGTTCATGAACTCACTAATCACATGAGTTTTTCCCCTTGGCACTCCTACTCTTTATGATTGTTAATCAATACCTACAGATTGTTCAATACGGATAAAGCATGAAGCCAGAAATTAAACAAAACCCACAAGATAAGGAGTCACAGTTCTGAGTAAACCATTGGAAAAACAGTAAACCACTCCATCTTTTCCAGAGCACTTGGAACACAAAAAGATCCATTTCTGCCGCTGTGAACTCTATTGTAATCTTTCTTAACAGCAGCCCCCAAATCAAGATGTTTTCTTGATTTAAAAAAATATTCATCATTATGTTGAGTTTCAGATCATAGATTTAGATCTCCAAGTTCAATACTCAGTAATCTCTTGATATTCATTTTTGGAATCTGGGAAGACGGTTACCCCACTCAGCCACTCCAAATGTCCACCCCTCACCTCTATGTCACTCTCTGTACTCTCTTTGTAATAGTGGTCACTGCTAATACTAAACATCTCTCTGAGAGCAAGCCACACTCACCCTGCCCACCCCAACTCAACCTTTTGCTTACAGATTGTAAACTACGGAATTGCTCTGATTAACACCTCAATGACGACTGCCATTTCCAAGATATGCAGTGCTAAAGGAGGCGCCCTTCCTAATACTCCCCCAAGTCCTCCATACTTGATGACTTCCTAGTCAGATAATCAGCTCCTTTATTTCGAATGGAAGATTCCTTTAAAAGGATTTCTTAAAAAGTCATTATAATTACACTGGGTCAGGACTGAGGATGTAGTTCAGCAGTATAGCTTCTGCCTGGTAAACGCAAGGTCCTGAGTTCAATTCCTGGTACAAAAGAGTAGGGGAGAACAGTAAGAGAAAATTAGAATTATTCCAGGCAAAATAAAACACGTGGCTATTACCAATGAGTTCAGACAGATCTTCTCTATGCATGTGAGACAGAAAAATCAGCCAGCAGAAACGCACAAGCAGAAGACCACAGACAAAGCCCTCAAGCAGAAGAAAATGAAGCAGATGGCACAAATGAGCAGAAGTGACACAGAGCAGAAGGGAGAGAGAGTCATAAACTAACATTTCAGACACTGTGCTGTCTCCAAACAATCCTGCGATAGGTATAAGAGCCACCCTTTAAAAGTAAATTAAATGAGGATTCCTGCCTGAGATCCTGCACGTAGTGAACACACCGCCCAATCAACAGAAACAACTGAGTTATCAAAATGGCAAAATATCAGGCATTAGGTTCCAAAAAAGGTGTGCACCTTCTAGGGCAGTACCCACTAAACTGGAGTGTGGAAGAACATTCTAGACACTAAATTTATATTTTATGTTTTTATAAACATATATTTTATATGTTTTTTAATTTTACTTTCATGTATGTGCAATATTACACACATCTTAGCACTGCTAATAAGTACATATGTAATAAATATATAGCTTATAGATAATTACATATTTACTATGCTTACTTTTTTCTAAATGGAGTATATAACCAAAATAAGTTGCAAGATCACCATGCGAGAGTTCAGACCAGTTGCTGTCCACCTTCAAGGGCACGGCTTTTACAGTCACAGTGAGAGAAACAGGACTAACCTGAAACTACTAGAAACATTTTTCCAGCTATAAGAGGCTAGACCAATACCAATTCAAGGTCTCCTTCTGTAATAAATTGTTATTAACTCAAATCAAGTGTGTCTGAAATGTTGAAGCCAACACCTTCTACTGAAAGTTTCGAAGGTCCTCTACACTGCAGCACAACATGACATTAAGTTCAGATAATATAAATATTTTTTACTACTTACAGAATCCCACAGAACTACAGGCCTAGGTGTCTAGAGTCTTCAGAAGTCAATGCATATGCAGGATTAACAATTAACTTTCGCAAGTAAACAGTCTAAACAGTTTCCTTTTAAAAACATTTAAGATTCCCTGTAGAAATCAAAAACACATCTGAGTTTTAACAGCCCTCTTTGTAAGTAATAAAACTTCTTGTCTGTGTTAAATTCCTCAAAATAGTTGATCCTGTTTCTTCTACTGCTTTCTCAATTTCTTGACTGCTGGATTCTCATACTTTGCATAACTTTTCAAATACATGAAAAGGGCTGTTTAACTCCACTATTATTCTTTCTTTATCTGATCCAAGTCCATCCCAGGTTGATTTTATTGGACCCTTGAAAGTACCTCACATCGTGATAATGTTTTAGGCCGAGTCCTTAGGAAACTATTCACTGTGGGACATGGAAAACAGGACAGTAATATGGCTTCTATGACTCTCACCTGAAGGTTTCTGAAAGTTCAGACTAAGTTCCACACATAGTAAAAATAACTGCCTGAGCATTAATTAGAATGCTAGGGAATAATAACATTTATTAAAATTCAATTCTGATAACAGTTGCCCCAATTAAAAATCCTTGTCCACCACCCAGGTTTCACTGCTAGACTGCCTGCTATCCCTCAGCACTCTGTGGCTCCCAGATGTACATAAGTGAGCAGAAGGTCTCTGTATAGTCTCCTTCATTAAATGAAGTCAGCCTGCATTTTCTTTTAAATTTTCCTATCAAAAGTAAAAGTATAAAAACAAATGCTTAGAGAAGTATTTTCAAGCAGCAGGTTAATGGTGCTCTCAGACCACACGTATGCTGGCCTGGTCATCTCTATCTCCGAAGTCAAGAAGCCAAAGATAAGCACTGTGAGCTGTGGGAACCATCTGGACCCTGAGGGCAGAAACAGTATCTACACACCACTTGAAATCTCATCTCCAGCATCTGTCACAGTACCTGCGATAAAGACTGTTCACAAACACAGACAGGAATTTTCACCTATTAAGAGAAACACTCATCTCTAACATAGGTGATTGAGTGCTACGTAATTCCAGGGGCTAAGTTCAGAGTCAAAAATTCCTTCTCTCAGTAACAAGACAGTTGTATTTTTAAATTTCTCCTTCAGGAATCTAATTTGTCTTTGATTTGAAACCAAATTCTAAGGAGTAATATTTTTCCCTTTGTCCATATAAATCAGCCCAGAGTAGCAGCCCTAGGAATGTTCTAAAATACATTATTCATGTGACCATGGCTTTCTCAGGAGAGAAGGAACAGTATGTAACCATTTTTCCTTCCCTCAACAGCTGCTATTTAAATTACCAGGTATCACTGTTGTGAATTTTATCTTTTGTAAGGAAATTATCCTAGTTTTGCAAACACCAACCAAATCTAAACAAATGACATACATAATCACTAAGAGTCGGCACATACCAACTTACTGAGGAAGGAGGACAGGATTCTATCAGACTGAAGAGTGACTAGAGGTGGTGGAGCAGGAATAAAAGAGGATGCACAAAGGATAGTGAAATAACAGTTTTTGATAATGTCAAGGATCAAATATATGACCTCCACACCATCTTTTCTAGAGCTTCCAGTGTGTAGTGACACCTTATCCACTAAGCCGAACAAGTCTGAACTAAAGAAACCAATAGCAATCTCAGCACTCCGGGAGAATGAGGCAGGAGGATCCCAAATTCGAGTGTGGCCCAGGCAACTTAGCAAGATATGATCTTGAAATCAAAAATCTTTTAAAGGGCTAAAAATGTAGGCTCAGTATGAGCCCCTAGGTTCTGTTCTCACTATAGGAAAAGACTGAAAAGGAAGGAAGAGAGAAATGAAAAGACCAAACCCACCGAAGAGGAAAGCAAGTGCCTTTAATCCTCTTACCAAAATTTTACATTCTCCAAGGAACTCTGTCCAAGGCCACTGTGTGTTTTCCAGGCTCTTTCATTTCCTCTAAAAATCACTTCCTGCCTCTGTAAAATTAACTACATCCCATCCTCCTTCTCTCCCATGAAGAAGGTACTTAAGCTTCAACTGCCTGGCCATTTCTTAAAGGTTCCTATTTTGCATAGCTCCCGGGTACATACGAACATTAAGAAATTTGTTGTGCTTTTCTCTCACTGACCATTTTTTAATTCTCTGTTTTCATTTGTTTGTTATAGGCATAATGAACAGGAGAGGGAAAATATAATTACATGTTAACACGTACCTCTGATTCGTTATAATATGGAAAATGGATGGGGAAGAGAAGTTCTTCTTACTGATTCTATTATGTGCCAGTAACTATTCTGTTTACTTTATACACCACATTTTAATAAACTCCCAATTACACCCAATGTGTCTCTATTACCATCATTTTATATGGAATATATTGAAACAAAATATATTGTGACCCCGCAAAGTCACATTCCCAGTAGTTGGCACCATTCAGTCTAACTCCATTGTATACCAGTATAGAAAAGAAAAGTGCCCCAACAAAGAATTGATGGCAAAACTCTAGTTCCATGAAAGAAGCAAAGCCTAATTCTTTAAAGAATCTATTAGACTAATGAAATAACTGCTCTCTGACCCAGGTAGAATGCACTGGTTGCATTTCATCCTTTGGAGAATGGAAAACAGTCAGTTGCATTGTTGTCTATGTTCTGTTGCAGATAAGGTAAGAAAGACTGGAGAGATTTTAGTGGATTTCTAGGAAGAGTAGAAAACACGTTTCCTGAGGCCCTTCAATGCTACTCAAAGGAAAAAACCTTGGTGGAATATCCCCTGGGTCTGGACAGCTTCAGGATGCTCATGGACTCCTTCACAGAATAACAGTTTATTTAAAGCTATGAGACCAGCCCCCTAGCCCCAAACCAGCACCCACAGATCCAGCCTCCAGTCAACTTATTCTATGGATCTAGACTCTGGGCCAGGCCTGAGGATCCACGCTCAAGGCCCAACCCCTGGGCTAAGTCGCCAGTTCACCCATCTGCCAATGCAAGTACAAGGCCAGTATACCTAAGGACTCAATCAATAAGCCTGTCCCAGGATCACTCCAGACAGCCAGCCCAAAATCTCCCCAAGGCCTGACTGGTTGAGGGCTTCTTTAGCCAAAACCAACCTATAAAGACTGGAACAACATTCATTCTTGAAATACACAGATACCAACACAAGGCTGCAATGCTCACAAATATGTTGGGAAGCAGATACCAGCAAAGGAACAAAAGTCAAGCCCTGTGGCTAATCTTAAAGAAATGACAGTCTATGAACTGCCTGATCTTTGATTCCAAATAATCATCTTAAAGAAACTCAGTGAGTTACAAGTAAAACAGATTGACAACCAAACCAAAGAAACCCAGAAACTCAGAAAAACACACACAAAATTAAACAGAGAAAGAAATCCTAATAAAAACAAAATTCTGATGATTAAAAAAAAGCACAATGCTTTAACAGAAAAATTCCATAAGCATCAATAACAGATTTAGCTAAACTAAAGAATATGAGCTCAGGGCCGGGGAGTTAGCTCAGTGGTTCCGGCGCCTGTCTCGCAAGCGCAAGGACCTGGGTTCGATTCCCCGGTAACCACATAACAATACTGGGTGTGGAGACCCACACCCAGCAGCAACCAGTACCACATAGCACAGTGCCGGGCGTGGTGGCTCACGCCTATAATCCCAGCACTCGGGAGGCAGAGGCAGGAGGATTGTGATGTGAGTTGGAGGCTGAGCTCAGGGCCAGCCTGAACCACAAAACGAGACCCTGTCTCAAAAAACCTAAAAAAACAAAAAAACAAAAAAACAAAAAAAAAAAAGAATATGAGCTCAAAGATAAATAATTCAAAATTACTTAGTAATGGAAAAGGGGGGGTTAAGAAAGCCCACAGGACTATGGAACACCATCAACAGATCTAGTAAAAGTATTTTGTGACCTGAAATGATCAGAGAAACTGTTGTGTATATATATACACTGCCCACAATGAACCTAATCATCACATCTTAAAAACATGTACTCACATTTTTTTTTTTTTGAGACAAGATCTTGCTTTGCAGTTCAGACTGGCTCTGATCTCTGCCTCAAACTCACAGCAATCTTCTTGCCTCTGCCTCCAGAGTGCTGGGATGACAGACATGAGCCACCACAACCGTCATAGTGGTATGTGGTACTGACTGCTGGTGGGCGTGAGTCTCCACACTCAGTATTGTTGCATGTGGTTACCGGGGATCAAAGCTGGGTCCCTGTGCTTGCAAGGCAGGCGCCAAAGCCACTGAGCTAAATCCTCAGCCTGAATATTTTTAATTTTAAAAAAATTAATAAAGCAAGAAATTCAATAGAGAAATATTTGGGTTTGGTTTTGACGAATTTAATCAAATTTCAAATAAAAATAGCCAAACTTGCAGTCCTCCTGCTTTAACCTCCTAGAGTGCTAGGATTACAGGCGTGTCATTCTGGGGTTTTTTTAACAGTACCCTTGAGGATTTCTCTCACAATTCTACTACTTCTTTCTTTCCTTTTTTTTTTTTTTCGTGGTACTAGAGATCAATCTTGGGCCCTTAAGCTTGCAAGGTAGGCACGGTACCACTGAGCTAAATCCCTGGCCCCTTGATTGCTTCTTTTATAAAGGGAACTTGAATAGTGAAACTGACATTTTTCTCTTCCTTTACTTTTACAGTCCTTGACAAGAAAAGGAAATTGCATGATTTTGCTGCTAATGTCTGGGCAAAGATTTCTACTGGGTTGCAGGCTCAGAATTAGGAAACTAACTCAGCCAAAACTTCCACAGCTAAACATCCAAATCTAAACTCCTACAGAGAAGTCCTAGGATTAATCCTCCTATCCCAGCTCTGTCTCAACTTTTCCTTAATGAAGAAGAACAGAGCTCTTCCACTTTAAAGCTTACTTATGAGCTACAATAGCCAAGAGAGTGTAGTATGAGTGGAAAACTAGAAAATGGAACAGAATAGAAAATCAAGAGACTCATATAGCACAGTCGACTGCTTTTGGGCAATAAAAGCAACACAATGAATTAAAGATAGTCTTTTAATAAGTGGTGCTGCAAAAACTGGACATCACAGGCAAAATAGGATTTTGCACACAGACAAAATAGGGTCTGCACACAGACCCTTCACTTTTATAAAAATCAACTAAAGTGAGTCATAACCCTAAATGTAAAATGCAAAACTATAAAATTCCTAGGAGATAAGAAAGAAAAAACATATGATCTTGGGCTTTCCAAGGAAGACTTCTTAGGTGTAACATCAAAGTACAAGTCATGAAAAAATTGATAAACTGAAATATATATATATATATATATATATATTCCTTTTATTTTCTTCATTAATAATTTCAAAGGAAAAGGTTTTAAAACATAGAGCAAAGTCCCTCCTTTCAATCCTTATTAGTAAAATGTAATAGCCATAGAACACACAATGTGTTTTCATTTGTTTTGAATTTTTCTTGATAATGAACCACTACAAATACAGAGAAGAATAACAAAAATTAAATCTTCCCAGACTCATTTATTAGACATTTACGGAGCACCCAATGTGCGCTACGCACTGGTGATAAAGAAATGAACAACACAGTTACACTCCCTTCAGAGAGCTTTTACTTTACAAGAGGAAATGAGAATCATAAACACATACTGGGAAATCCCGTGTTTCTTTTAAAAGGGTAACGATTTTTGAAGTGTACTTCACTATTCCTAAATTATTTGTTTTTGTTGTTTTTCTTTTTTTAACTATTATGAAGAATACATGCTAAAACAAAAAAACACCTTTGTGGAAATTCTTTAACTACTTTCCAACTATCCAAAGACCTAACTGACATGAAGCCTTTAACTGAGATGATTATCAGTCCTTCCATCAAGATCTGTTGCCAAGACACCAATGAAGCTCTGACCAACACAAGCCAGCATATTTCTTTGAGTAAACAAAACTAAGGCAGTAACCTAGGACTTAGTATGGTAAGCACACAAAACAGTATTTTCTACAGAAGAGGCAGCTAAGCAACAAGGTACCTCCAGTTGCTTTGACTATTTCCCGCCCTATACGCACTCAAGAACCTTTGTATATCATAAATTTTCTGAACTGGAGAGTGAGGCACTGAAGATATATACTCATGCCTGAAAAGACATGCCACTTAGTAGTTTAAAATTTAGAATCAGAACTCTTTGCCTACTCACTACTTGTATACTTTCCTCCCCTTATAAAATGTTTCAATGACAGCTCTCCAAAAAGTCTGTGTCAATTTATATGTAGTTTCTCATTCAATATAAGTATGGCTATTTCCAAACAGCCTCTCTTAAAGCTTATAATTTTTGCATATCATGACTAATTGGACAGACATAATGATACAACACAGTTGCCAGGCAAAAACAAACAAACAAACAAACAGCTGAATATATTGGTATCTATTTATATGTGAGTAAAACTGTTAAGAGCAAAAGATACGGAGCTTGCATATGTTAAAATTTACAAATAATAAATTACAAGTTAAAGCAACTGTGTTCTGAGTTCTGAGATTGTGAGTTCTTCAAATAGGAAGCTGACTTGAAGTGTTTCTAAAGGTATAAAAATTTTTAAGGATACTTTAAAAGCTTTTTTCTAAGTCTAAAACTCATAGGTGATCACAAGGAGGGAATGGAAAAATCTAGAACATAAAGAAAAAAGCCATGTCGACTGCTGTCCCAGAGTCAAATAGGGATATCGTGTTGGTGCGGATCCTTGTCAAGACAGGCAGATGCATCTGCCAACATACACATCTACGTGCTACTAGGGAAGAGACTGTGTCCCTCAACGGCCCATGGCATTTGGACGCTTGCTCCCTGGGAGATGGGGCTCAGTACAAGGTTCTTAGGACACTGAGATCATGCAGTTAATCCTCCTACAACCTTGTACACTGCTCATGGGACTCCCAGTTAGTTATCACAAGAGGCTGTTAGGCTGTTACGTTCAGTCCTTCCCACTCTCTTTGCTCTTGGCTCAGTAGATAATCATTTACTTGCTCCCATTATCTTGCTGTGATGTGATGCGGCCAGGAATGAAATGCCAGTCCACGGGTCTTGAATCTCCAAAACTGAGCTTCATATAAACCTCTTATGCTTTCTCGTAAGTACCCTGCATTGGGTATTTTATTACAGTGATGAAAGGCTGACTAATACACTTACATATGTATTACAGACACTGGATATATATGATCTATATAACCTCTTAAAAAGTTTTCTTCTACTTTACATTTTCTAATATCATTAACTGTGTCTTGAAAATGTGAAATCCCTGACAAGTATGCAACCTGATATATTGTGTCTTTTTCCTTCTTTTGTGTATTTGTTTCCCGCATTATAAGTAATCCTGGGATAAACCTGTTTATCAAAGTTATTCGTGAGTCTTCAGTCTTTATCCTTATCAATACAATCATTCACACTCATCATGTGGTATGGCCTATGTAACCATATCAGCCTCCATGTGGCATGTGTAGTTCTGATGTAACATAAATCATATTCCACCACTAGAAAGAAGACAAAGACACATAAATTGCATAAAAGGGTGAGACTATACCATATTCAGGACTCAGCCTTTGGATACAAATCAGCACAAATAAAGCTGCTTCCTGGGAAAAAGGCCTCAGTGTCTGGTCTGCACACAAAAATTCCAAAGCAATCAAAGACCCATCTTACTGTAAATGCAGTGATAAAAACCTATAGAAACTAAGCTTTCTCTGGTTTGCTTAGTTTTCCCTGCCTACCTGCCTCGCCTGATTTCCTGTTTTATAACCTCATTCCTGGCCTACGGTTCTTATCTAATCCTTCCCTATCTCCTGCTTTTAACACCTGCAGCTTCCCACAGCTCAGTTAAGCTTATTCCCATCTGAAGATTCCTCATTTCTCCTCCAGCAAGCATTTCTCAACGTTTAGGGCCAGAGGACCCCAAAAGAGATTATGTTCTGTGGACTGTTTCTATATACAGTTACTCTGCACGTACAAACAATGCTACACGCTCTAGAAAGTATGAATAGAAAAAGCAAATAATGTGGAAATGGCTGGATTTTGCAGGTTCTCCTCCAAAAGATGAAACAGCCCCCACTGTCTTTACCCTATGGCTTGCTTTGTCACCTAATTCATAGCCATGGCTTGCTGGGTAAGTTGCTGTACAGTGTATTCTCATGACTCCCAGGGTACAATCAATAAATGTTCCCAGTGGCCTTTGTTTTCTCCACAAAAAGAGACCAATTTTCAAGTACCAAAGGCTTTATTCAATGGAATCAGCATTTCTAGGCTTTTGGAAAGCGATGAATTCCTGGTGGCACTGTTGAATAAACTTTATTTAGGATGGCCAAAAAGAAAAGGCAGAATGTTAGGGTCCTGTAGGACACTGCTGACCACTTTCTGGGCTTTCATGAAATGAAGGAGCTATCTTGTTCTCCTTACTGACCCAGGCATAAGCCAATTAATGGAAATTCTTACCTTTAATTTTACAGTGTTGGCCAAGTATAACGAAGGAAAATTGGACAATGAAGAAAATAGGAACTAGAGGCCTTACACTGTTATTGTTCTTAATTAAAATATTAGACTCTAGGGCCAGGGATTTAGCTCAGTGGTTCTGGCACCTGCTTTGCAAGTGCAAGGGCCTGGGTTCTATCCCCAGTAACCACATACAACAATGTCAGGTGTGGGGACTCACGCCCACCAGCAATCAGAACCACACATCACAGTGCCAGGCGTGGTGGCTCATGCCTGTAATCCCAGCACTCAGGAGGCAGAGGCAGGAGGATTGCTGTGATGTGAGTTTGAGGCTGAGCTCAGGGCCAGTGTGAACTATAAAAGTGAGACCCTGGTTCAAAAAAAAAATTAGATTCTATTGCTTTTTGCTTTGTTTTTCACATTTGCACAATGGACTGTCACATCATTTTTTAATGACATTTTGGGTATCGAATATTTTTCTTTTATATGATATAATAGAAACTAACTCCCAATCTAACCATCATCATCATCATGTATTCCCTTTCCAATATTTACCCACATTCAGGTATTTAATTATGCAGATATAATCCTAACTCAAGCAGCCTGTCAGGCTCCTTCCAGTAACCAAACCTCAACTTACACTTCATGTGGCATATCTAAATATACCAGGAGGACAAATATCCACAGCGCTGCTGCTAAATGGAGCTGAAGCTTCTGCCTTTCAGAAAATGCTAGTTTAAGAAGTCATTTTTAGCCTATTGATAATTCCAGGCTAAGATATTCTCTAAGAAAGTATATTATCATCTAGTTTTTTAAGACCCTTAAGACTTCTAAAAATTGAAGTTTAACCATCCCCAAGTCTTTACATGGGACACACAGACACACGTACACACACAAACAATCTCAGTCCTTCAGGGAAACATTAGAGAGGTTTCAAGTCTCGGTGATAAGGAACTCATCACTTTTAGCTTTCAAGACATAAATCTGTCTTTGCAGGGACCCCATATAAAAAGGGGAGCAACCAAGGGTGGAGGAAAACAAGAGTGGATCAGGAGTACACAGCCATCTGAGAATGGGTGTCTATTTGTGGGATTTGCTTGACTAGGTTATGATCCCCTTTATTCTTTAAAAGACAGTTTCTAAAGCACTCCCAAGCCCTTGGAAAATAAACACTGCCACCCACCAATGCTGTTTGCTTTCTTCAGAAACGGCTTTATTTACCTTGAAAACCACAAACCATAAACAAGGGCACCGGATCAGAGAAGGTCTTCAAACTGCTCACTCACTAAGTCAACACCCGGGAAGGAAGGCAGTTGACTTGGACTTGAATACACAATGAGCGAATTGACCTTCTGTCCAAACTCCCCTCAGTAAGTTGGAGAAGTTAATGACTATTGAGCTTTACGAAGATACATGGAGAGTATCAGAAACAACATAATCTGTCTTAATATTAGGAGAAAATCAAGGCCCATGTACAGTAAGAAACACAAAACACAATCCGAAGGCATGCACATTTCCACTTACTAGGTACGGAACATTCTCCCTCACACTGGAGATATTTTTATAAAAGCAGCTAAGAAGCATACGAAGAAATGTTCAACATCACTAGTCATTCAAGAGATGCAGATGAAAACAACATTAAGATTTCATCTCACTCCACAAAGAAAGGCTGCTATCTCAGAATTAGCCAGCAACAAATGTTGGCAAGGCTGCGGAGAAGAAGGAACCCTTCTCCACTGTTGGTGGGACTGTAGACTCATACAACCCCTGTGGAAATCAGTTTGGAAATTCCTCAAAAAGCTAGGATTGGAGGTCCCATTTGACCTGGCCATCCCTCTGCTAGGTATATACACACAAGAATTAAAAGATTCATATCACAATGACATATGTGCACCCATCCAGCTCAGTTTGTGATTGCTAAATCTTGGAAACAACCCAAATGTCCATCAACTGGAGACTGGATAAAAAAGCTGTGGTTCTTCTGCAGAATGGAGTATTACTCTGCCATAAAAAATGATAAGTTTGAATCATTTATACTTAAATGGACATACCTTGAGGGCATCCTCATAAGTGAAATAAATAGGTCACAGATGTGTAAATATCATATCTTTTCTCTAGTATGAGAAAACAAAGATGTAAATGAGTTCTAGAATGTATGTTATATATTGTGCAATAGAAAATACTCAAAACGAAATGGGGTGAAGGGGGAAAAATAATGAGATTATAACAAAAAAAAAAGGAAACAAAGTTTATGTATATAGGGGGTGGGGGTGGTAGGGTGGGTAGGGCTATGGGAAAAAATGAGAATTAAGTTGTGTCATGTACTGGTACAAATTCTCATTGTTGAATGCAGTCATGATGTGTATATGTAATGTACCAATAGAGATTTCAACTAAAAAAAAATCAAAGACCAACAACAACAACAAAAAACTTGTTTCAATATGCTTTTTAATATGCCTAATACAGAGTAAGATTGAGGAACTGGGGAATGGTTTCCCCTAAAAGAGCTGCTATTTAATTAGCTGACAAGTATTTTGAGTGAGCAATGATTTGGTTCTACAAAGAGTTCAGGCTGCTCACTACAGTGGGTTTCTAGAAAGTACATTATTTAAAAAGTAGATTTTTAAAGGAAAATTTATTAAAATAAATCCTAAAACGTACAAAGTCAATAATGAATACGGCATAGGTAGAAATATCTAACCCTGTGGACGTACCATTTGCCCAGAAGTAGGATTGTTATCATATACGTATCTGAAGACCTCACCAAAAACCTTTCTCTGAGGCCCCAGAGAAGCAAAGAACTGAATGAATAAAGCCTCCACCTTCTTACACAGACAGCTTTAGAGGTAAAATAAATAAATAAATAAAAATAAATAAGTCACACATATATACTGCAAAGAGCAATTATTTTTCCATGAGGTCAAATGTCTATCTGGATCAGGTGAACTTTTAAACAGTCCTTGAATGCTGAGTCGGCCACATTCACATTTCCTAACTCAGTCTTTTCCAGAAGGAGCATGAGCCTGGTGTATGTAGCCTTTTGAACCTGGCTTTTTTACTTAACATAATGCATTTAAGGCTCACTGGCATGGTTAGATGCATCAGGTTGGATGTACTATTAGGTGGACCTATTCATCAGCTGATGGAGGTTTTGGTTATTTCCAAGTTTTGCTACACACATGCATGTCTAGATCTGTGTGTAGACTTAGAACTGACTGGGATCTTGGGTCATATGATATTTGCTTGTGAGACTTCCTAAGAAACTGTGCAATTATTTTGCAAGGAAACGTTGTAAATACCTCCAGAAATGTAGGAGAGTCCTGAGAGACAACATGTGATAATGGACTAAAATGGGTAGCTCCACTGCCTTTAAGATAAAAATCAAATGTTTCAACACAGCATACAAGGCTCTGGGGTTATATGGATCCTTCTCTAAGCCCACTTCTGCCAGTCTTTCAAATTCTCCTAAGCTTTACATATTTCTCAAAGCCACACGTAAGCCAGCCATGCTATTTCACATCTCTGTGCCTCAGCTAGCTAAGTCGCCCTCTCAGTCCCTCCTTCTCCATGTTTAACAACTGCTTGGTCTCCCATAGCTTCAGCTTTTTTCTGCACTCGTCCTCTGAACCCCACAGCCAATTATAATCCTCTTCCCTGTGCTTCCCCAGGCTCCTGGCCTTGACGGCAATCTAGTCGTCTAGCTAGCAGCCAAAGGCCTGGATTTCAACCATACCTTGGCTTTCTTCTAGAGACATGACTTTGGCCACGATACTTAACTTCTTTGTACTTCAGTTTCCTTATCTACAAAGTCAGATATGACAAGAAATGCTAACTCCCACCCATCTCCATTTTCTTCTTTCTTTGGGCAGTTTGCAGGTTTCCATGTGGCCAACCCAATGAGTACCATATTCCTTGGCCTCCCTGCAGCATGACATACATAGGTATATGCATTTTCTCTGGCTGCAATAATAAGCCACCACAATACTGACAGTTTAAGACAACAGAAATTAGCTGAACTCATCAGAAATGTATTCTGTTGTAGTTCCAAGGGCCAGAAATTCAAAGTTAAGGTGTCAGCAGAGCAATATCCCTCTGAAGGCTGCAGGAAAGAATGTTTTCTTACCTAGTCCAGCTCTGGCGGCTCTGGGTGTTTCTGAGCTTGCAGCAGCAAGAGGATACATTCCCAAGAAGCATTTATTTCTAATTCGTCTGGAATTATTTCATATGCTGCACTAGACGTACTGGGCACCAAGTACATCTCTGCAGAGCATATCTAAGATCTTGAGGTATTCAAGACCACCAGCTTCTAACAAGCCACTTATCTATCCCCGGGCTGTGTGGCCTTGAGTATGTATTTTTCTCCTCATAGCATCCAATGTAAAACGGGACTGTGAAAGCTTAAGTCAGGTAATGTGTAGAAGGTTAAGAACTTCAATACTGAAGACTTTCCATCTTTGGAAAGAGTAGTAGTAGGCTATATAAAATGTTCACAGAAAAAAAGATACTCAGTGCTGAGAAGAAACCAACACAACTCAAAGTGAGAAAGAAATTTTCACACAGGAGATGACCTGCAGCTCACAGAAAGTGGCCCAACTCACTCTCAGAACTGAAGGAGTTAGAGAACTGTTCCTACCAACAACTGTGGCACTATGAGTACCACATTTGTTCATTTTCTGTCTGTTCAATTCTTAAGGGAGAAAATTCAACCTTCTCATTAAAGCCACAAATTAATCAAAATCCAGACATCATTTGTGTTTTAAACACACAATTCATTGTGTAAGTGCTGCTTTTAATAGCAATGATAAGTCTTTCGGTGTGCTCCTATTTTATCACTCAGAACCACAAGAACTCCCCTTCAGTAGAAACTGCTTTCAAGTACAAGCACTGTTACCATCCTGACTAGTTCAAAAGAAGAAGGTCAGTAAAAGGCAAAGCTATCTGTCTTCATGTTGTCCTTTGGCCTCCTCTGAAACCTGCCTGAGAAGAGTAGACTTTATGCAATTTCTACAGCTCCTGAAGAGTTTAGTAACAGGGGATTAGCAGTAGAAGGTTACTAACGTGATGAACCACCACACTACCCAAGAACTACACAGTAATAGCAACACAACTTAAAAGTTTTTGATAGAACTCAGATACACCTTGGCTTGGAAATCCACTGTAACTTTCTGAAGTTGTGTGAGCAGCAAATTATTACCCTGCAAGTATGAAGTAACTAAAAGCTCGGGTGAGTAAAGGAATCCCACTGAAGGATGGTGGGCTGCAAACACATGTAGTTCCAAGAGTTAAACTGGCCAACAGGAGCATAAGCAGAAAACAAACAAGACAGTATAAGGAAGATGACATAAATCCCTGAACAATTTGTAGCTGGTAACAGGTAATAGAATGAAACAAAACAAAACAAACAAAGGGACTGTAGAAGAAAAAGATCTGCAGAAATGTGATCACTCCAAACAAACACAGTTGTTTTGTGAAAGACGATTAGATTTAATCTATGTGGCTTTATAGGATCAATAGGTAGAATTTATAGGTGGGCATAATTGAAAAGGTACACAGTATAATGGTTAAAAACAAACCATTCTGAAGTCATAAAATTTGGTTTAAATTTCAGTGCTGCCGGGGGCCGGGGAGTTAGCTCAGTGGTTCCGGCGCCTGTCTTGCAAGCGCAAGGGCCCGGGTTCGATTCCCCGGTAACCACATAACAATACTGGGTGTGGAGACCACACCCAGCAGCAACCAGTACCACATACCACAGTGCCGGGCATGGTGGCTCACGCCTGTAATCCCAGCACTCGGGAGGCAGAGGCAGGAGGATTGTGATGTGAGTTTGAGGCTGAGCTCAGGGCCAGCCTGAACCACAAAGCGAGACCCTGTCTCAAAAAACCTAAAAAAAAAAAAAAAAAAAAAATTTCAGTGTTGCCACTAGTAAACTGGGTGGCCTGAAAGATGGTTGTATAATCTCTTTATACCTTACTTTCTCAACTGTAACATTGATTGTGTTGGCTAAATAATAATTTACAGGCAGTCCCAAGCACAATGGATCATGTACTAAGTACTCAATAAATGTTAGTTGATTTCAAATCTGAAATAGTTCATTTTCACTTTTTAAATTGTACTAATGCCAAATCTGAAGAAACTCAATATAACAATTGTTAAAGTGGTGAAGGAAGGATTTATTACTGATTCTTCGTGGAGAATTATTGTGCTACAAAATATTGACACATTCAACTACACAAAAATCACAGCAACTGCCAAGCAAAAACTCTTCATTTAATAGCCTTAATGTGCTACTCTATAAGTGGAAGCGAAAGGTGAAGCCATGCTCTCAGAGTGACCTCCCTGATTACCTGAAGAAGAGCAGCTGGGTTCAAGAACTCTTTTCGATCCCACCCCCATCCCTGATTTTCACTGCTGGCTTCTGCATTAAACAGGAAAGAAATTATTTTAGTTCAATTCCTGAAGCATTCGAACTTATTACTTCAAAATAAATTGCTGCATGCCACAAGCATCCATGTTAGGCTTAGTGGATCATGAAATTTTCAAGTGTCAAATGATTATGGCAGGCCTGGCATAGGGACACATCCTGTAATCCCAGAGACTCTGGAGGCTGAGGCAAGAATATCTCACATTTGAGGTCAGGCTGGGCAACTTAAAAAATAAAAAAGGGCTGGTTCAGTGGTGAAGCACTTGCCTAACCACTGGTCCTAATCTCTAGTATAGTGAAAGAAAAAAAATCCATTATATATATTGGAACTTTCCAGACCTAATATAGCCCGTTTCCTGGGAAGAAGCTAATCAACCAGGAGAACAAGCTAACTTCTCTTCCCTCAACCCTCCTGAGGATTGGTTCCCTGGCTTCTCCACTGCTTCTGTTTCATTGTCCTTGTGGTTGGAGAAGGACAGATAAACCTCCCATGCTTTGGTTTATATCAGCTTCTCTTAATCAACACATAAATGAAACTAACTGCCATAATTTAAGGTGAGAGAGGAAAGTCAAACAGTATACTCAAAAACAAATCTGATGACGAGTCATGTTGCTGTAGTATATACCTCCCGATATGACGGAGAAAGGGCAGTTGGTCTCTGCAGTCCGCTTCTCACATCCTCAACCCCAGCCTATTTCCAACCAAACATCCGTCAGGCCCCGTCCAGAGGACAACCTATAAAATACCTGGCCTGTACTCTTCAAAAGCTTCAAGGTCAAAAAAGTAGGAAACATCAGAAAGTGTGACAGATCAGAAAAGATAAGAGACACAATGACCAAATGTCACATGAGATCCTGAAGAAGTTTAAGAACGGGAAATCCAAATGCAGTCTGGAATCTACTCAAGTTGACATACAACTGGCAATTTCTTAGTTTTGGCCAATGTCCCGTGATCCCATGAAAACATTCAGAGACAGGTAGAGGGAAACTCTCTGTACCACCTTTACAACTCTTCTGTATATCCAAGTTTATTCCAAAATTTCAAGTCTCTATTTTAAAAACAGAAAATATCTGGTCCCAAAGGGGTATTTGTTTCTTAAGATCAACCCCCTGTGCTTCTGTTAATATTGTTTTCACTGTGTGCTTTCTATCGAAAAAACAGCTGTCCTCTCTCTAGCTTTTAAATAGCCCTTTGGATATTGTTTACTTGTTAGGATATAGTTTCCTGTCAGTAAGCAAGGCAATGAGAACACAGTTGGAAAAACGTTTCCCAGCTGTGTGTATTTGGGAAAAATCATTTGAGCCTTCTCTGGGACTTTGGTGTCTCATTCCAAAAGTTGGAGGGGTTATGCTAGATTTACTTAGAATTGCCCTAAAGCCTGAAATGATTTAATTCACTTGAACAAATACCAGCATACATCTGAAAACCGGAAGTCTGTGCATCTGAACTGCTGATGGGCTATGGTTTCTTGGTGTTGCCCAAGAAATAACAACTAGGAATAGTGCTCTGGAAACTTGGCAGAAGAGGCTGGAAACGCCAGGCTGGGGACTCTGCGAGGCCGCTCCGTGCACAGCAATGACTCTCACAGCTGAAGGGGTCAGGGGAAATACATTCAGGCAGAAGTGTCTTTTTCAAAGGCAAAAGCTGTACAGAAGAAGCTAACAGAAAGATGAAGCATTTGGAACAACAGCATTTGCCCCTTGCTGTGGGACTGTAGGAAGAACGGGGCCAGCCCAGCCCAGGGAATGCTCTTCCTAGCTCAGTCAGGTTGGGCAGGGGCTGATGAATTATGAAGAGTTGAGCTTTCAGACAAGATAGAACCCTCAGTCTCCCTAGGAAGGACCCACCCCTTCTGCCAATGAAAAAAGGAGGAAGATAAATGGTTTAGTTGTAAACCAGAAGCAGAAAATGTGAGTAAGCTAGCAAGGATAATGACCTAAAGTATCAGATTACAGAAAAAGACAGTGTTTAAGTCCTGGGATGGAGCTTCTTCTCAAAGAGTGATTCATACTTTGAACAAGTTCCCACTGGTTAAAATAGGACCAAGTATCCAAATATATTTACCTCTTGGGTATGGTGCTATTACCCTACTAGGATTCCCTCACGTTCTCCAAACTAATCTTGGCACTTTAAAACAATTTACTTTGCTGGGAAAGAGGAAAGGAAATAAGATAGCTACAAACTCTAAACGTTTATCCTTGAAAAATTAAACCTCTCTGATCAACAGAGGGATAAAGCTGCCCACCCAGGTCCACGGTAGTGAAATCCAGAGCACCTGGAGGAGCCCTGGATTGTTTTGTCACATGATCCCTGGGAAAGTCTAGATGTCTCATCTAGGAGGATCAGATGGTCACAACAGGAGTAAAGCTGTATGCCTGAGAAACATAAAAGTAATAAAATAGAATCCTGTCCTAGAAGACATTACAACGTAAAGGAGGAGTAAAGCATAAGGGGTGATCAAAAACTGTTCTGGAAGCTCTCTTTCAAAAGTGTCTTGCAGGCCACACATTTAGCTCAGTGGTTCCGGCGCCTGTCTTGCAAGCTCAAGGGCCCGGGCTTCAGTTCCCAGTAACCACATACAACAATGCTGGGCATGGAGAGTCACGCCCACCAGCAATCAGTACCACATACCATAGTGCTGGGCATGATGGCTCACACCTGTAATCCCAGCACTCAGGAGGCAGAGGCAGGAGGATCGCTGTGAGTTCAGGACCAGCCTGAACTACAAGAAAGACCCTGTCTCAAAAAAAAAAAAAAAAGAAAACAATGTTTCCCCGTTGCAGTGTCATGGCTGCCTCAAGGCTTTGAACTGATTCAAAACGTTGACCTGTCGTGGCCATTTTGACTCTGGGGAAGATAAGGAAGTTGTACAGATCTGGTGAACAGAGTGAGTGAGGATTCACCTATGCTTTTATTTGATAGAAATTGCCAGGCAAGAGTTGATCAATGAGAGATCATGATAAAATTCTGTGACTATTTAAATTTTAAAATGTATTACAGTAAAAGACACAGCATTCTTCCCTCTAAAAAATACTACCCTTTGCTTCAAACCCACTTACTCCATCATTCTTGGCAATGTGGTTTTTACCCTAGTTTTTTTTTTTTTAATTTAAACATCCACTGTATCTTTCAATCACCTCTCATAACAGTAACGCATTATGCCCTCCTATGATACGTCAGCTATAATTTTTTCTCTACGATCTACATCACTTCTTCCGGGAGGTTTCCAGGTTCACTATACCTCCCAGGGTAGGCATCACCCTTGTCTTCCACGTCTACTCTAGCAGCCAATGACAGTTGTCCTGAGAGGTTCAAAACAGTGAGGTGATCTACTTAGCAGGAAACGGAGCAAGCAGGCAAAGGCTGAACCTCGCCTTTCTTCGGGTAACAAGAAGGGGTAGCCAGGCTCATCTGGTTACAGTGTTGGCCCAGCCTGCTTTTAAAACCCTTCCCTTTTATCCTTAATGTTCTACACTGCATCAGGGAGTATCTCGCACTGGATTTGGTTTTACTCAGCATAGCCCTTTCTTCTCTGACTTAACAACATTCATAGTCATTTCCCTGCACACATGGCCCCTCTCCATTCCCTCCTTCTAGAATTCACTTAGACTCCTCCGGATCTTCTTAGTTCATCCTCTGAAATCTTCACACCTCAGTCATGTTTTCCTCCTCTTCCTCAACCTCCTCCTCCTTCATTTTTTTTTTTTTTTGGTGTGTGTGTGTGTGTGTGTGTGTGTATTGCACTGGAGGTTGAACCCAGGGCCTTCACACTTAGCTGTATCCTCAGCTCTTTTTTACTTTCTTATTTCAACATAGGATCTTGCTAAACCACGATCGTGCCAGGCTAGGCTTGAACTAGTAATCCTCCTGTCTCAGCCTCCCACAGTGTTGGAGTTAGAACCGTATGCCACTCTGCCTGCACGCTCTTTCCTTCTTTTTCTAGGTGACTTCCTCATCTTTATTCACATTGAACTACCCACTCAATAATGCTTCTTAATATCCATCCGTCCTGCGTGCTGCCCGTTCTCCATTACAGCTGCTCCACTCTCTTGAATCACTTCACACACTTCTAATGCATGGTTTCAGCAGAGTGCTCCCGAGCACGAAAGGCCTCTGTGGCAGTTCACTGTCAGTCCCTCCTCAGAGGAGACATCTCCAGCAAAAAGCCTCGCTCTCCCAGGATACAGGAAGCATCCCTGCTTCGTGGTTTCCTGAGAGGTTCCCGGGGCCACTGAGCTCCCAAAGCCTGTTCCATGCTTCCTCCACTTCAGGGAAAATTTGGATTCCTTATGCAAAATGATCAGCTTAATTCACAGCTCACTGATTCTGAATGTCACTCTCTGCTAGGCGTCAAGTTTAGGAAAAGATAAAATATTCTTGTGAAGAAATATTATATATAAAACACCTACTGCAGAGAGTAAAACACCGGAACTGTTTACCAAACATTAGTGCAACAGGCTAGACTGAGGGATGGGGCTTCCCAGAATCCTTCAGCTCTCTCTAGTTGTTTTATCTTTTATCAAAGCTGTTTCCCACCTCTGTGAGAATGAATGTATACTAAGTAGTCAAGATGAGTGCTGCTCTAAACCGTATTTATTATTATAAGTATACACAAATTATGGAATTGATTTTGGCACAATTTTAATTACTGGTATTTTCTCTGATTCTCTACAGATCCCACTCGCCTTTAAGCTTAATCCATCTCCTACGATGACCAATTTTTCTAAGGAGATTATCAAGCTACTTCTAAAATCACACCTAGAAAGGAGTTCTGAGACAACTGCTAATAATTAGATGACATTCCGGGTGCTGTTTTAAAAGCCAAGCTAATGTAGCACCGTCAAACTCCTGAAGACTTTACAAAGACAAATTAATGAGCTGACAGGGAAGCACTACAACATTGATAATATAACTGCCACAGAAATGTATAAATATTATTTGGCTGTGCCACAGTTAACTACGAAGATTTCCTTTCAACAGATACATGACTGTCCAGCAAAACAAAAACAGAATCTATTCTATCGCTGTCAATCCTCCAAGGTACAAAAGAAAAACAACAGAGAAACATCCAAAAAGAGTTCTCAGAGGTGTTGCAAGTTTCACATGCCATAAAGTTTTAGTATTGCTTATTTTAAAACACAAAAGGAATCTGTCCTCAGAGGTCATATAATACAAAAAGGATGTTTACTTCTTACCTCTGAACTTCTTGGGAGGGTTGGCAAGGTCTCCTGCCTCTGGATGTACCACACATCTGTCATCCACTAACCTGGAAGGAGAAGCATGTTTATACTGTTAAGATCATATTCATAAAACACAAACTGTACAAGGACATCATATAAATATTTACCAAGAGTATTAATGCCATTCTTCACTGAGAAACTTAATCATCATAAATTTATCAAAAGATCTGGTTGGTGAGATGTTCATTAAAACAAGGATTATGAAACTGTAACAGCAGTGGTTGTGTGTAGGAAAGTAGCTGCAGAACCATGACAGAAGCAAACCGTGGGACACTGTGCAGCTGTTTAAAACTCTACTTAACAAAATGCACAAGACTCTCAAATGTTTAAAACATGCGATGAAAATAAGCATTCACCAGTCTACAAGATAGCACAATCACAAATGTGTGAAT
>PVIR01026256.1:0-24090 GCA_004026965.1 Petromus typicus | reverse complement strand
ACACCCAGTATTGTTATGTGGTTACCGGGGATCGAACCCGGGTCCTTGCGCTTGCAAGACAGGCGCCGGAACCACTGAGCTAAATCCCCGGGCCCAAGGACAGGAATTATTAAAGAAGGCAGAGAAACATATTCAAAATATTACCGTCTTATCATTTGGCAGAATGGTGGGGTAAAAGGAAAGTTGTAAAGATTATGTCAGGAGAAAATCAAATACACTTCCCAGTTTCTAAAGATAATTTTTAAGTGCTATGAATTTAAAGCAGATCATTTCCTGTAAATCACCATTTGGTTTAAAAAGAACAAAAATCTTATGACTATCACTGTCTATACAAAGTCTGTATTCTAAAAAGGGGTAATTTTTTAAAGACTAAAGCAGCGGTTTCGAAAGTGAGGCATGCATTTGGGTGCATACTCTCCCTGGAGAGGTCGATTTGCTGGTGCAGGAATAGCAGGGCGCTAGGAGAGCTTTTTGTTCACCATTTGAGTGGGATGGAGTCAGGGCTCTTCCGCAGAAACGTCTTCTCTAATCTCCATCAAGGTCCCAGGTTCCCAGCAGCCGTTGGCGGACATTTCCCAGAATGCCCTGCACCTGTTAATGGGCTTTCTTTCTCTCCTGAGCAGCACAAGGAAAAATGCAAATGTTGGAGTGGGTTTCACTAGCAGAGTTTGTATTCCTTTTGAAATCTGATCGTTTCTTTGCAGGGCTTGAGCCAAGTGTCTAAGAAAGCAAACACCTCTGCTGAGGTGTCCTTAAGCATTACTTGTCTTTAAGCATTAAGTCAGTTTGCAGCAGACAAACTCCCACCTCCATTTTAGAGGAGTTATTTTTGGCTTCAGGCTTCTGTCCCTCGTTGGGTGGTTCTGAATCGACAGCATCATGATGGAAAGATGTGGTAGAGAAAAGCTGCTTGACTTCTGGTATCCATGAAGCTGAGAAAGGGGAACAGCCTGGGAGGAAGGGCCCAGGGACCAGACAGGCTTCCTCAAGTCCACCGCCCAGGCCCCACTTCTCCAGGAAGTCCTCCCCAGGGGTCCAGGCCTTGCCACACTGTCACCTCCCCTCACTTCTCTTGGACTAAGTGATGATCAGTCTCTGCAGGGGTCAGAGCCCCCCCATCTTTGTGACTGAGCATGATCTGATAAGAGCTTAGTAGTTCTCGGCAAGAACCAAAGCCACAGTGTTGGCTTCTCCTGCGATCTATGGTTGCTGGGATGGTGGAGAGGGTGGTAAATATTTTACTAGGGCATGTATCACAAGGACACCTTCAGGCAGTAGGTGGTAAATGAGTGGCTGTCCTCAAGCTGGTAAAGTTGTATAATTCGAGATGGTGGAAATCGTCTGAAGTCTTTTTAGTTCCTATGTCCTTGTCCAGAGTTCTCCCACCTGTCCCGGTCCTCCACCCCTTTTGGAGGACAGTGAGTCTCCCTTAAAGTAATGTCTTGTGCTTCCTCGGCGAGATCAGGATTGGCTGGGCGTGTGTCTGTGGGGCGTGACCTGGTCTGTGCTCTCCTGTGAGACTGATGAAGCTGGAAGTTGAGTGTTCCTGGCACTGCTCATTGCTCCGTGCAATTGCTGGCAGTTCTGAGAGCCACTTTAACAACTGTAATGTATGATTTATAAATTAAGTTGATGGATTCCTTCTTTACAATGGAAATGAGCTTGTATAAGATCACTTATTGAAATCATTAAATACCTAGTGCAATACCTACCACTGCGCTACTGTTTTTCCAGAGAGAGAGAAAAAAAATTTTTTTTAATGATGCAAATGGGACATAAATTTGCATTTTTAAAAGTTTGCCCAAAACTGGGACTGTAGCTCAGCTGGTCAATTGCCCAGAATGTGGAAGGCCCAGGGTTCAACCTTCAGCACTGAAAAAAATAAAAGTTAAACAGCGTAAATCTGTTCTAAACAGCCACTCTGTTCCTCAATAGGAAACATTACTCCAGTACCTTAGTGCTGGGAAGACGAGTGCCAACGAATCCTCCTATGCTGAGTTTAGGGGGCAAGTTCAGGGTCATTTGCAGGCCTGGAACATTGAGTGGTGTCTCCGAGGGCAAAGTGACATCTGTCATGTGTGTCCCCAGGGATGGCTCAGGGAACCCACGGGGACCTCAGTTGGACTCCAGGAGGAGCCGGCTCCCAGACTGGTCTTGACCCGGATGTCGTGTAGAAGCGCTGAGTCATTACTTCCAGGGCCTTCTCTGCCCTCCCTCCCTTCTTCCCTCCCTCCCTCCCTCCCCATGCCTCCTCTTCCTTTGCTTTGGACCAAGGCCTTTGCACAGAGCCGTAGCCCTAGGTCTTTTTTTCATTTCTGGCACAAGGTCTTGCTGAATCACTAAGTTGCTGACCTGGGCCCAGACTTGTGCTCCTCCTGCCTCAGCCTAGCACAGTGCTGGGATTCTAGCTGTGTGACCAGACCAGGCTCTGGTTCTTGTCTTCCACCTCTCCCCACTCTCTCCCAGCATCATGTCTCCTCTTGTTACTCCCTCCAGCTCCCTCCTCTAAAGTTGCTGTGGAAAAAACCGACCTGCTTTCTGATTTGCCTTTGGAGCTGGTTTCCAGTTACTGCGAGTGAGCAGTGACGTTCTTTCTCTTCACTGCTCTCCTTGGTTTTCATTAGTTCTGTGGGGCCTTGAGTACCCACGGGCTTAGGTGGTGGGGCTTAGGCACTACAGCAGAGCTTTCCCAGAATTCTGCCCTGATGGGGTTGGAGCATGGCCGCTGCCACAGACCTGAGGAGGTACCCCTCCATTTCACATGTCGAGAGGGAGGTCCGAGCATGAGAAATCACAGCTCTGCGGTCTTGCAGCTAATTTGAGGCCAAGAAGAGATCTCTTACCCTCGGGCCTCCGAACTGCAGTATTCTGAGCTGTGTCCTAGCAAGCGCTGAGCTGTATTTGAGTTCCTAGCATGGCCTGTAGGCTGCCTCTTAGGAATCAGCAGACCCAGGCAAGTCCCTGTTCTCCATCCTCTGCACAGACTGAAGACCACTGGCTGAGCTGCAGCCTGGGTTGGGTTCACGCGTCTTGTTTGATTGTGGAACGCAGCAGGCCTTTGGGCTGTGGAGCACAAAGCTAAGCATGCACACCAGAGAAGCCCATGGCAGTTCATTACTGTAATCATGCCTCTGACTGTCCACCGACCCTAAGTGGATCCGCTAAAATGGCATCTTCCAGGCCATTATCAGAGCTAAATGTTTAATGACTTTATTAAGTAATCCGTGCTGGGCTGCACAGAGAACCTTTCACATAGAAGAATGCATTTGCTGAAGTCTCACGGGATGGCCTAGCCTGCTCCGTGCACCTGGCAGCAGCTCCCCTCCTCCCTGGCTGAGGGCCTTCTGTCTCCTCCTTGCACCCCCCAGCCAGGAGAGGGGAGCC
Source organism: Petromus typicus (assembly GCA_004026965.1). Lineage (NCBI taxonomy): Eukaryota > Metazoa > Chordata > Mammalia > Rodentia > Petromuridae > Petromus > Petromus typicus. Next base: position 20,706 of record PVIR01026256.1, on the reverse strand, counting down.
GGCTCAGCAGGCTTCAGAAGGAAGCAGACCCCAGGCAGAGGTATTTAATCAATTGAAAAGCAGTTTGAAGCCCACCTGGGGAGTACTGGATGCTCTTTAGCAGTCCCAACATGGCTCTGTGACTTAGTAGTTCACTACTTTTGTATTCTGTGTCTTCAGCATTTCAGTGACCGTGCTAGAATTATTTGGAGAAGAAGGTGATGAGGTAGACGTGGTGCTGGGTTACGATGCATTGCCTTACATAGGCCGTGTTTGCCAATGAAGTACATCCTATGGCAAACAAAAAAGCAGCTTGTTTATTTCCTACTCCCCTCAAAATGGAGCCTAGAATTAGAATTAAAGTAGCTAAGGGGTGATCAATACACTCTAATTCTGTATTTAAAAATCCAGCCAACATTTTAAACCATGAGATGCAAGGGCCGAAGAGCCACCACATTTGCATGGTGTAGGGGCCATGATTGAACTGTGGCATAGGCCCCAGTCTTCTCACACGTACTGGGCAAAGCTGGAATAAAACTAATGTTCCCTTCTCCCTAGTTGTCACCATCAGTGTGCTGAAGAACCTGCAAGACAGGCTGGTGCCTCTGCCTTGGGCTGCTTCAAACACACACAGGCATCCTTTCTCAGGAAGGGAGAGGAGCTTTCCCATCTCTGCCTCTGCTGTGAACAGAGAATGGTTGTACAGCGCTGGGTACTCTCTACCCCACACCACTCTACTCTGTGCTACTCAATGCTACCCTACTGTATGCTACTCTACCCCACTCTACTCTGCTTTTCCTGTCTGGCTCCACGGTGAAATTTGTGATAATGCTGGTGCCTCAGGGACATATGTTGGATTAAAATAATAATATTATTAGTATCTGAATTATTTTGAACTTTAAAATCTAGACTTCACTTTACAATGCTATTTCCTGCATTGTCGAAAATATTTGTCAGATTGAGAAACTATTTAGCTTTTTTATGGCACATAGTACGTTGTAAGCCACATTTTATAATCACATGTCCTAAGTAAAGATGTGATGTAATTATTTTACTGCCCTTTTTGAGAGAAGCCACTGCTTGACATGAGAGTAATTACTTGAATATGACATGCGGTGGAGCAGTAGGGTAAGAATTGGGATCTTGACTTTGGACATCTGCTGCAAATAAAGCGGAGTAGGAATTCCCTGGTACACAGCTCAGAAGAACCAGGCATGACAATCCTTTGGCAACTTCTACTTTGAAGCTATGTATTTTTATTTCGGTAACTTTTCATAGTAGCTGCTGCTTGTTTTGCATTCAGGTTGTGGGAAGGCCGCTGATTTGTCCCGAGCTTGGTGTAATAGTTCTGGAGGGGGAAGACTTTCATAATGAAGGTCAGAACACCAGGATCTTGCCCTGGGGAGGGGTCTGTCTCAATGAGGTCTGGGGTAGCCAGAGGTCTGGTAGTCACCCTTCTGTTCCATGTGGGGCTTCTTTCCTGACTGGAACACAAGAATCTTTTGATTGTTGGGCTGCTTAGTATTTCACCTTTTTCAACCACAGGTTACTTAAATAACAAGACTTTTGGGAAGTAGAATAGTTCTGGATATGGAATCCAGACACTTCGTGGGAGGTACATCCCCAGCCCATTTTTTATTTTTTAATTTTTAGAACCTAAGTCACTAAGTTGCCCAAACTAGGCTTGAACTCATGATTCTCCTGCCTTAGCCTCCCGTTGTGGTGGGGTTACAAGCATGTGCCACCGTGCCCACCTAAATAACAGGAGTTGTACTGAGTGGATTGTGCATGCTCTGTGGCTCAAGAGCGTCCCCAAGGGCCAGGTGTTAAAGGCTTGATCTCCAGCCTCTGGCGTTGTCAGAGGTGGTGGAGCCTGTAGGTGGTGGGGCCTGGTGGAGGAAGTTAGGTCCCTGGGAGTCTGTCCTTGAACCTTGGGACCCGGCTGCTGCCTGGCTTTCTCTGCTTCCAGCCGGTGAAGTGAATAGGCCTCCTGCCGTGGCCTCCCACCGTGATGTGGCCCAGGCCCAAAGAACCAGGGCCTGAAAGTTCTGAAATCTTGAACCAGAATAAATCTTTCTTCTTCTCAAGTTGATCGTGTCAGGTACTTTGTCACAGCAACAGAAAGTCAGCACACAAGGATCTAGCTTTCCTTGGGCCACTTGAACAAACAAGCATTCTCTTCTGGTTCTTTGTGGTTGTGCGTAGTGATTCTTTTCTAGGAGGGTTAGAGCCACCACCCGACGAGGTGACACACTCCTGGTGGGGACCAGCGATCTCCCCACATCTGTAATTCTTGTGCAGCACCCATGTGGAGCGGGGTGCCAGGGGCTATCAGGCATGGATTAAGATGCACAGGTTTTCTTCCAGTTGTGTTTCTGGAGTGTCTCTCTGTCCTGTGTTTTTAGCAGACCTGAAGTGTGGCGTTGTGGACGCCCCGGGGCGCCTTCCCTCAGTGGAAGGCTGGCAGACGGGAGCTGCTGGGTGGGGCTGTGTGTTCCCCTCATCTCAAGCAGAGATCCTGTAAATTCCCTTCGTCTGAAATCAGCATGGTTGATCTCCCACCTAACCAGATGTAGAGCTTTGTGTTTTCTTTTACATACTTTCCCAGAGAACCCAGGAGTTTTAATACTTTTAGAAACAGCTATAACTTTTTCAAGTAGGGGCACTTGTGACTGATCCACGTGTGTTTAATCACGCTGCGTGTGTCTTGGGGAAGGTTGATGTCAATAGATCGGATGTGAAGGGATTCTTGGGGCAAATCTTTTGAGAGAAAGAATGCTAGTGATTTCTTCCATAGATAGCAGAGTACCCAGTAGAAGCTGTTAAATTCTAAGGAAGCCAGCCTGCTCCCATTGTCAGTTTCCCAAGGTGCTTTGAGCGCAGAGCCCCTCTGGAAGGATGCCCACGGGCTGGTGTCGCTGAACCCACCTGCTGAGCTTCTCAGATCCCAGTGTGAGAAATGCTGGCCTTTGACACAGAGAGACCCGGTTCGTAGGCTGCTTTCCCAAGAAAATGAGTTGTCCGTCAGTGGTTGAGCCCTTTGGGGTTTACACAAACAATGTGAGGCAATAATATGCTAACACTTATCTGTTTGAATATGTGAGAATATTAATGCTCAGTTGAATTGAAAACCGATTTTGCATGGTAGAAGCAAACTGGTTGTTTTAATTATTTCTCTATAATATGTATTCTTCTCGTATGCAGAGGTTTGAGTTACTGCTGCAGAAATTATGTTAACTAATTTTCATGAATTTTATTGAAATTTTTAAGAAACAAGTTGGGGATCTTCAGGCCACCCCCAAGAACCACTGGGTGTATAAACCCCTCCCCAAGTGACCTCTACAGACCCAAGAGGACACGAGGGCTGTACAGATAGATAGTGTTCCAGAAACCTTCCTGAAACAGTAAACATGCTCTTTCAAAAGGAAAATCAGATTAATCTTTCGAGGGCTGGGGATGTAGCTCAGTAGTGCCACGTTTAGTGGAAGGCCCTGAGTTCAGTTCCCAGTACTGAAAAATAAAAGGTTAATCTTTCAACCTTGAGCATCAGAGTTTTCACACCAAGATTAAATTTATTGGCAAATGACCACACAGAACTGGACCAAGGCGATTATGTGTTGAGACCTTCTTTTTACTTCCTTGGTTGGTTGGGAGATGCGCTAGATCAGTTCCGGGGCCTGGAAGTCAGATCTCAGAAGGAAAAGGGGGTGCATCAGAAACTTGAGTAGGCTCAGCCGGCCCCCACTCAGCCTCCTGACTGCTCTCAGCGTCTGCATTTTGTTCGTCACTTAACACTCTTATCGAGGAGCGTGACAGGCCTGCGGAGGGCTCCACAATGCGGGGAGGGCCCGGAGCAGGTCAGGTCGGTTTTCTGCCATGTCTCCACTACCATTTTGGATATTCACGGTTCTTACAAACAGGAGAGGCAAACCTTTTGGAGTCTATTTTTTCAGGGTTTGCTCGGTTGTAATGTGGTAATACTTTACTGGAATAAACTCTGGCTGACCCACTCAAAGGATATAAACTTGAAAACATTGAGGATTTTGATTTGTTCAGAGGAGGCGTCGATGTTTTTTGAAGCACAGGTCCAGTGGGAAGATTGGGTTTCTGGGGCTCATCATGCTTCAGGGTGAGCACTGAGTCTTTCAAGTCCGATCCCTGTCCCGGAAGAAATAAAGTATTCATAACACTAAGTCCAAGGTGGGCGGAAAAGGGTGTGGGGAAGCGGCAGTGTGGAAAAGCGGAACCCCGACTCCTTTTTCTTTCTTGTTTGGAAGCCCCCAGTCACACAGCCAGCCTCTCAGATTGAAGTGGCTTCCTCACGGCTCCCCATCCTGTTTCTCTGACTTCCGTCTTCCAGGCTCCCAGGGTCTTTGGAGGTGGATCTGGGTGCAAATCCTGTCTCTTCTTTCCCTGTGAGTCATAGGGAAAAGTGATAAGGAAAGAAAACGAGCAAACAATTTTTTTGAAGGGGTCCAGATGTATGGAGCCCGAAGCTTTGAGTCAGTGTGTGTCCCAGCATGTTTATCTCAGACCAGGTCTTGATGCAGCTCACGCTGGCCTGGAGCTTCCTGTGTAGTGCCAGTGTCATAAATTGCCTGCTACTAAAGTGAATCGTGTGTCAAATGCTTTTTTTAGGTAAACACAGTTACCTGTGCCCATGGCAGTGTACTAATTAACTGTCCAACCTAGGGTAGAGGGAGACCCGCAGCTTACCTTGGTTTGTAAGACTCATTTTTCAGCTGGGCGTGGTGGCGCACAGCTGTTGGAACACTTTGCGAGGCCGAGAGGTGGGAGGATCATAAGTTTTAGTCCAGCTGGAGCAATTTAGCAACTGAGTGAGAACCTGCTTCAAAATAAAATCAAAGGCTGGGAGGTAGCCCAGTGCTGAAGGCCCGGGGTTCAATCCCCAGTGCTGTACCCTGTACCCTGAATCATTTTTCTGCCCTCCAGGCTATTTGGCAACTGAGATGTCAGCATTTCTGAAAGAGCAGATGGAAGTTCCTGCTGGTGCCGTCGATCCTCGAGTTTAAAGGAGACTCAGAAGGTCTAAATAAAGATGCCTTAGGGGTTGGGCGTGTATGTAGCTCAGTGGCATCGCACTTGCCTGGCAGGCACAGGTCCTGAGTTCAGTTTTAAGTACCAAAAAAAAAAGTATTGGTTAGACTGCTAACATAGAATTATGGAAATTACAGAAACTAAGGAACTCCAAATTCCTTAGAACCAGAGCTGTCTTGGCCCAAGTAAAGGCATAGGTGACTGAAGTTGAAATAGAAGGGGGCTACTATTTCCCTGGTCCCTGTTGAGGAAACTTACACCTAGTAAGAAGAACATATCAGAATTTTTTAGAGTTAATATCCATCAAGTTACCCTGTAACCCGCAAAAATATATGATTTCTGCTTTCCTCTGCTCGCCTCTTTACATTATTAATCAAATCCAAATTGAGGCCTGATGGCGCATCGCAAATGATCTTGAGGTAGAATCCTCTGACAGGTTTATTGATGGCCTTGGGAGATGCTCCTCTCTTCTTTTGTCTTTTGGTTTCATTTAAAATTCTCCTCTTTCATATTTTGGTAAGAGAAGACTTTAAGTGGAAATGTAACCCGAGTATTCTGTTTAATAAATAGACTCAGCGTGGGCATTTTGAAGCCAACGGGTCCAACTGTAATGTCAGTGTTAGTACAGTGGTGTTATTTCAGGAGAGACGCATGCCATTGAAGGACAGATTTGGGGAGGCAGAGAACTGCCAGGTGAAATCAATTTAGCACAACTCAAAGCCTCTGGATTGATTCTGTTGAGCCCACTGGAGCCTGAAGTTTGACCAGTCGCTGTTGGCTGTGAGCAGGATGGAACTGTGCCAAACAGAATGCCCAGAGATGTCCTTCTCTTTCTTTTATTGGTTCTGGGCATGAGGTCCTGATGCATGCCAGGCGCATACTCTGTCACCTTCATCACCTCTTTGAGATGCTCTGGTAAAAGGCAGGGCTGGGACATGGGATCATGTTACTAGGGTGGATAGTGACGGTACCTTGAAAATTTGGTACACTGGTTTGCTCTACACAAGGTCTTCCAACTCCCAGCCCCTTCCTGTACCCACCTTTTCCTTTTCCAGCCCTGCCCTTGCCTGGAGACCTTAGGCTTCAGCTTTCTCTGAGAAAAGTCCTGGGCACCCTAGCCTGGTTAAAGGCTCTCTCTGGTCATTGTCATTTGGTGAATTGGGGCGCGGTGGTAGTGAGTTGGCATGGCCAAGGCCTTGGATTCGGGTGATGGTACCTGCCTGTAATACAAGCACTTGGGAGACTGAGGCAAGAGAATCACCACTCTGAGGTCAGTCTGGGCCATATAGCAAAAACTGATCTCAAAGTAAAGAAAGTGTAGCTTCCATAGTAGTTTGTAACTTGAGAGTGGTTAGGAACCTACCAAGTTATTTATTGTTACATCTGAAATGGGTCTGGAACAGTGAGTGTGTCTATCATGCACGGTAGGCAGGTGAACAGCGCCTACCTCCCCATATGTAAGGTCCAGTCTGCTTGATATCAGTACCCAGGGCGCTTTGTAAGGCAGCTGGATCCCGGGATGAACACGACCTAATTCTGCATTACCCTGGATCCTCCATTTCTCTGCATTTTTCCTTTGACTACTTTATTTTCTAGAAGTCAGTGCATTGTTTCCAACTTGGACGTGAGGACTGAAATTAAATTTATGTGGTTCTCTCTTTCCTGTAGATCGTGCAGAAGAATGGTCAGCTGTCCATCGTCCCTGGCTTGGCTGAGCAAGAAGAGCTCACCCTCCAGGAGGGGGCCCAGAACGGCCAAGAGGAGGAAGTCACTGTCACAGAGGGTAAGCTAAGCCATCCTTCTCAGCTCTGGGCAAAATACCAGAGCAGAGGGACAAATAGCTTTTGGAATGAACTGTGGAAAACTCAGTCCCCACATATTTTCCCCAGAAAGCAGCTTCATTCTGTCCAGGGATAGGTGATTTAACAACAAAAACAATCAGTTGCTTTCCAGAGGAAGGATTTCTCTTCCTTTGGGTAGCCCCCATACTTAGGATTTGAAGTCAGACACCCTTGTCGAGAATTTCCTGATTTGTTTGTTTGTTCATTACATTACTGGGGATTGATCTCAGACCCTCACCCATGCTGGGCAAGCATTCTACCACTGAGCTACATGCCCAGCCCAACATTTAAAACACTGAAGTCATGGCTATTTTGGAAGAATTGGGCTGATTGTGTAGCTCAGGCGTAGAGACCCGGCTTAGCACATATGAAGCTCTGGGATTTACCCTAGCAGCACCCTCCAAGCCCCCAGGGGGAAGACTAATAACAGCAATATAACATCTCTTACTCCAGAGAGAGGCTATTAAGGCTGACCTGGGTTTCCTGGGAGGTGCACAGTGGGGCACACATGGCTCTTTGCCCAAACCATGATGCATTGCGATGTTAAGAGTTGTTGTTGGGTGTTCGGGTCTTAGAGCTCGTTATCCAGCAAGTCTTTGACCACAGTATTACTTGTTTGATTTTAGCTCATGTGGGGAAATGTGGAGAAGTATATCCTGGGGTTGGAATTGAGAGTCTTCACCTACTGTAGGTCTTTTGTGAAAAGTGAAAGTCTCCTCCACTGCAGACTCTAGTCATTTGTCCCATTCCATCATTCACTACAAGAATGATTCAGCCAAGTGCAGTTGCTCATGTAATCCCAGCCCTCTGAGAGCGTGAGACGGAGGATCACAGGTTCAAGCCCAGCATGGTCAAATTAAAAGACTTAACCAGACTCTGCTGTGATAGTAAGAACAAAAGGAGATGACCCGGTCACCACTACTGAAGATAGAAGCATGACGGCATGCAGTCAGTCAGTGCTTCTCTGTGAGACAAATAAGGAAGACAGATGAAGGGGAAAGCCTGAGAAAGGAGCCTGGACGTGGCCTGGTGGCTGAGCATCCTCCAACACGTGGAACCTGTTTCTCTGCGTTCCATGTCCCTGCAGCGCGGTGGCTCCACGCAGGGAGTGGCTTTGAAGCTTGTGGGAAGACTGATATCCATATACAGTCAGCCACATTCACAGCCTCACAGACGGGGCATTTGCCTGGCTCAGTGTGAGAGTTTGAAATAATACCCGCCGAAATAGCTGGAAGGGACCCAACTCACATTCCCAAGCCCAGCGCTTGGTCCCTCCTACGTTCCCTTTTGAATCAAACTGAGCAGCAGCAGTTTTTGATTTTACTAGAGCCGAGAAGAGTGAAGATGGGGAGGGATAGGAAACGGTTCCTCCTTGTGCAGTGCCTCCTGTCCAGGAGCTAAGAAGTGGCTGTGGAAGGCAATGTAAAAGCCAACAGGTTGAGCCCATAGTGCACACCTATAGCGTTAATGCTCAGGAGGCTGCAGCAGGAGAATCAGAGGAATACAGCCCCTTCCTCGAAGTCCTGCTCAAGTCCTGCCCTGCTGGGCCAGCAGCCCCCCCATGGCTGTGCGGAACCTTCGCACTGTGTCGTACAGCCCTAACCCTGTGACAGAATGATGAGCCCGGAGGTGGGTCAGACCATTCTGGCGACTCAGGGAGCTGCAGAGCCCAGCCGCGTTTTTACCAGAGTGTGGAGATGAAGCACAGACAGAATCCAGACAGAACCAGGCGAATGAAGGGAGACCACAGGCTGAGCATAGCTTAGAAGATACTTAGGGGACAAGGTGAGAGACCTGGAGTCAGCCACTGGGGAGGTTTGGCTCCAGCGCCTGCTTACCTGCCAGCACAGAGGAGCAGGGGGGCCAGGGGAGATGGGAAGGGCCGGGTTCCCTAGAATGCAGAGAGTTTGGGCATTCCTTCTCATCTGAGGCATGTTCCCCGGAGGGGGATGCTGGCTGACTTCCTGTTGTCCAGATGTGATTTCTTGTCCATTTCTGCCGCATGGGTAAACACTGACTTTAATAGAAAGTCATTCTGTCTCCACCCTGTGACTAAGTTCCATTGGTCTCCCTGAGCCCATCTCGGCTTGGACCACAGATGGCTTTGGTCTGAGCTAAAATCAAATTCCACATGCAGGAAGTGATAATGTGTACAAAGTCCTTACAAAGATCCTGAAAGGGCAAGCCTGGTGACAAGTACCTGTGGAAGTACACTAGGAGGCTGAGGCAGGAGGACGGCAAATTCTAGCCTTGCCTGGGCAACTAACTGACTTGGTGAGACTCTGTCACCCCAAATTAAGGTGGGCTCTGGGTTCAGTCCCAGTACTGAAGAAGAAAAAAATTATTCTGCAAAGAACTTGACTTTCATTAAAGGTTAGATGCCCCGCCTCAGTGGCCCAGGACACTTTATAGAGTCCCTGCTTTTGGAACCCATGGTCTCCGAATTGGAGGCAGAACTATCCCCTTGGCAACGTGGTACGTGTTTGTTTTTCTTTTGTTTTGTGACAATTAATAGCCTGGCAATGTAAATACAGACAGAATCTTCGTGTTAAATTATTAAACAATTTTTTTCATGCTTTTCTTTTGACATCAGTGTTGGTTTCAACATCATCCACTTAAATAAAAGCCAGCCCGACCTGTCTTGTTCTCTGGTGCATTGGGTCCGATGGTGGCATTTGGAGGGTCGGCTGACCATGGCATTTGGCATGTGGTCAACAAGACCACCTGATGAGGACTGGCTGCAGAGGGGACTCTTGCTGGGGTGGGTGATTTCAAGTGATAGACAGCAGTTACAGGGCTGAGATCGTAGTTAAGCGGCAGAGCACTTGGCCCAATGTGCACCAGGCCATGGGTTCAATTCCTAGCAGCACAAAAACAAATTCTGGTGACAGTACTTAGATGGGTTCCGGGTGGTACAGCTGTGCTAGACAAGACAGTATTTACATAAAGCCAAGGGTGAAAATAACTTTTCCTACCTTGACCAATTTACTTTTTCTAAAACTGGAGATATTGATAATTCAGAACTAAACTGCTTCCTGTAATGAAAACAGAAATCTGTTTCGTTGTAAACCTCTTTATGTAATAGAGGGAAGGAACTGTCTCTTAGATATTTTCTTAACTGAAGAGTTGTCAGTGGTATATAGATTGGGAGGGGCCTGACGATGATGGAATTGGGGAGCCATCTGAAGAGCGTGTACGTCACTGAAACACTCGTGGGCACAGACGTTAAACACAGGAGAGAAAGAAATCACGGCAAGTGGTTCAGGACCCTTTCATTTGCACCCTTGTTAGTTGGCGTATTGACGCACCAGTTTCTGAAAACTAGCTGTAGAGGAGCTCAGGCTGGCCTCTCTCCCCAGCTGGACGGCGTGCTCATGCCGATCCGCTCCAGCCTGCACAGCTGCTTTGCGTTTCAGGGAAAGTTTGCTTCTGCAAAGAGTTTTTCTTCAAAGTCTCTACCTTTCTATCCCCTTTAGTTGTTGACTTGCATGTTTTTTGTTTTTTTTTTTAATAGGTTAAATACCTGACCAGAATGACTTTCAAATATATCTTGTTCTAGGGTGAATTGTAGATTTAAAAGTTATAGAAAGTGGGATAACTTTTAGATTTTTTTTTTAAATAGCAAAACATTTATGAGTACATCTTAGGAGTACACAGTAACACTCATCATAGGGAATTCACACGTGTGCACAATACATCCTACTTCTTTTTTTTTTTTCTTCCTGAGAATTACATCCCTTCTTTAAGCCCCCTTTTCAACTTTTAAAGTTAAAAAATCCAATTTAGTATATTTACTATTATTTTTTTAAATGAGGAAGATTATTCTCACTAAATTATTCTCATCCTGTGTAACTTATCACTATATATACGTAGTCAAGTAGATATTTCAGATCTTAACATGTTCAAGTACAATTAGGAGGCGGTTATCTCTCTCTTTTTGATTGGGCCTTGTGTGTCGGTGTTGATGGCTTCACATCACCTTTTAGACGGTGTGCTTCTTCTGTTTTCAACAAATCCTCTTGTACACCCAAATACTACTCTCTACTCAGGCACAAGTGGAGGATGTGTTGCTCAATTATCTGATAGTTCAGTTTTCAGCACCGCAGAGAATTTATTTTTCTAATGGTGCCTAATGTCACCATCTGTACTCTGATTAGATGTGAGCCTCTAGTGCCTGGTGTATACAGTTCCTTCAGGATATAGAGAGGTCGCAAGGTGCTGCCAGGTAATCCATCCGCAGATCTTGTTACCTTACAGAAAATTCATTCTAGAGTTAGAATGTAGTTCTTCCCTGCTCTGAACGTTTAATAACTTTATGTGAATAGTGGGTATTCAAAGACCTGGCATGGACCTCAAGAGAGGGTCCACTCCAAATACTTGTTTACCTGTGAAACTCTTCTTCCTATATTCAGTGGAAATGTGTTGATTCCTTTCTTACCTCATTTGAAGAGAGTTGGTATCTTGTTAGTAGTTTTCACAAGACATACTGTCAACCCTGGCACTATCTTCCATTTTGCCTGTCCCCCCATCCTATTTGTTAACCCTTGGTGTTCAATGTCTTATCTCTTACCTCAAACCCTTTAAGGGTAAGAACCTGGAGGGCAGGCCAGAGGCGGTAGTGCATGCCTGTAATCACTCAGGAGGCTGAGGCAGGAAGACTACCTTGAGTTCAAGGCCAGCCTTGGATGCATAGTGAGTTCATGGTGAGCCTGAAGTACATAGTGAGACCTCATCTTAAAAAAAAAGTCACGAAAGCAGAGATTTCCTGGGGTGGGTGACACGGTGAGTGGGTGGCAGGATAAGGAGGGATATACTAGTTGGGTTTTTTTGTGGGAATCCTCTTGTCCTAGAACAGTATGGAGCGTGCAGTGTGTCCTCAGTCAGCATTTGGATCCATGAGGGCAGTTTTGAGTGAGAGTTTGCAATAATGTAGATCCTGGGTAAGGCGCAGTCACTGGCTGTTAACTTTATATTTGTTCATTTCCTGCATATTACACACTGCAGCTTTATAGATGTTGTCCACGCTCCCTTGCCCGTGTTGCACGGGCAGTAACAAAGCCAGATGCTCTTCAGCATGCCAGCTGGGCTCTCGCAGGAGCTCACTGTTGGCATCCAGGTGTTGCCTGGAAACCTGAAATCTGACCCTGAAATCTGTGCCCACAGTGGAATGAAGATTCCTAGTACTGGTGTCAAACATGAGTGCTTTGCAGACAGGGAGAGGGCCCTCCCAGCACGGACAGGCATTTTCAGTATAATACTGCTGCACCCACTTCCTCAAGCTGATTCCTGTTTTACACTGTTTTGAAAACTAGATGGAACACATGGGCGATTACACTTGAACTTGGGCGGAAGTGCTTCCGTGTGTAGGTGCCGGGAGTGGGTTTGCATGACTCCTTCAGCCCTTGGCTGATTTCTAGCATAGGTGCTCTGAAATTACTTAATGTCCTAGGGAGCTTTCTGCTACAAGTAATACACTGCTTTCACCCTTAAAGAATTAAAGATTTATTTTTTTATTCATCTGCAGCCAAATTGAAGGTTGCCTAGTCCGAATTACATTCAAGTCAGTGCAATGAAGGCCCCCCCATACCTTCACCCCCCACCAAAAAGTAGTGTCTGAGGATGAGGAAAACAACAAGTCTTCTTTCTGTTCTCCGTCTTTCTAAATCACTTCATTTCATGGAATTAAAAGGCAGGTAAGTGCTGACTCACTTTTTCTGTGACCTTCATCTGAACACATCCCTTTATCTCACGGGAGTGATTTCCATCTGTAAAATGAGCTTTCCTTGGCACCTCTGAAATTCTGTGACTCATCTCAGTATTACCAGTGAGGAACACTAAAAACCATGAAATAGATGAGCTACTGAAGACCGCCATGCGACCTTGGGCAAGTGGGAATCGGCTTGGTGATTCCATGAAGCTCTTTTACAAAAATATTTCTATGGTTTTTCATGTTTGGAAAGCCACTTTCTAAGTTTAAAGCTTGAATTTCACTGAACAAAATCTTTCGAATGGGATGTCTTATTCAAGATTATCTCCACAGTCATTTAGGTTTGAAAGAGTAAGATAAATGTCCTTCAGTGTGTGGCCATAGGGGTGCTGACCTATGCTGTGTGTTAGTTCTGATGAGCTTCTGCAGAGGGGGCATGAGCGTGAGAGATGGGTCCAAGCTGCTTACCCTCAGGCTGTCTGTCTGGGAAATGTGGTCTGTCTGTCTCTACAGAGCTAGTGACACTGCCACTGTCTGGCAAGGCCCTTGTCCTCCGGCACTGAGTGGAAATGGAGGTGTGAGTGTGTGGTAACAGCGCAGCTGAGGGTATTAACTCATGCAAGAAGAAAAGGGTCATTTTGGCTCATGGTTTCAAAATTCCAGTTCAAGACTAAATGGGTCCATCGCTTTGGGTCTCGGGGGTGAGTGCGCCACATAGTGCCAGGCGTGCTGGGCAAGGCAGGCTGCTTGCCTCATGGCCAAGGAGCAGGAGAGGAATGGGGTGGGGCTGGCGTCCTGAGGTCCCTTCAGAGCTTGGGGACTTCCCCAGGGTCCATCCTGCTGCAGGTCTCCAACACTTCCCCAAACACCCTCAGACTGAGCCTGAGCACGGACCTCGGCATCCCGAAGACAGCAGTGGTCGGATAACACCACCAGGTCGAGCCCTTGCCCTGAAGGGTCCACGGTGCCCACAAGGAATGTTTCTCTAGGCGTGATGAAGGCCTTAGTGGAAACTCAGGATTATTTTAGCCATTGTCCTATTTCATTTGGCTGTTGCAACAAAATACCTTAGACTGGGGAATTTATAAACACCAGAAATTTATTGCTTACTGCTATAGAGTCTGGGAAGGTGAAGATCAAGGCCCCGGCAGGGTGCGTGTACGGAGAGGACCGGCTTTCCTCTGACAGCCGCTTCTGTCCTCATGAGTCTGAAGGGCAAATGTGGCTGATAAGTGCCCTCCACTTCTTCATAATGGCTCTAGTGCCATTCTCATGGGCAGTGGCTGGGGACCTAGAGACCCCACATTGCCACACCCTCACCTTGGTGACGGGGTTTCAACACAGGAACTTGGAGGGGACACAGTGCTTCCAAGCATGAGGCTGTCGTTTGTGTAGCTCTCGGTCATCACCCTGCTGTGTTCATCTGCTCAGGCCGCCCTAGCCAGATGCCCGCTGCAGCGGTGCAGGGCTGAGGCCGCACCACTTGGCTTCTCACAGCTCCGAGGGCCGGAGCCCGAGGTCAGGCAGCCGGCAGGTGTGATTCCTCCTGAGCCTTCTGCTCTGCTGCCAGGTAACATCTCACTGTGCCCTCGCGTGCTTCTGTCCCTCGTCTGTATCTGGCCTATCCAGATTGGCCTTATTTTTAAACTTTCTTGTTTAAACTGTCTGCGTTTTGAGGTAATGGGTTTCAGGACTTTAGCACACGACTTAGAGGATGCAATTGAGCCTATAGCACCTCTCTGACTGTCGCCCTGGAAAGTCAGGTTTAGGGCTGCGAAGCCTCCTAGAGGGAACTTGGAGGCTGACAAAGCCAGGCCCCGGCCACAAGCCCGGGAGGAGCTCTGCTTGTGTGCTGAGGACTTGGGGTGCTCTCTCCCTACAAGGAGCCCGGCATTCGCTCTGGACTGCCCCGTTCTGCTCCAGCGCTGCCTTCTGGGCTGACACAGACCAAACTTGCCTCCGTTTCCCACACGGCAGCCCTCTGAGCATTTGAAAACATGGATCATGTCTTTCCTTTCATCTTTCCCTCGCTAGGCGAAACATCTCCAGAGAAAACAAGCTGTCTCACATGACAAGAAAAACGCCAGGACTTATATATTTTTCCAGTAGGAATGTGCTTGGTGGACACTTGCCAAGCCCAGCTGGGTATCGCTTTCTGTATTTCCAATTTTTAAGAACACTTTCTTCCTCTGTCTTTCAAAGGTGAGAATATCTGTTTGTTTTTCCCGAGTATTGTGTGCTGAATGAATCTGGAGGTGAGGAGTTGACCTGGGAGTTCATGGCTGGTTGTAAAAAGGAGTCCTCCTGTCTCTGAGGTGTCGCTACATGAGCTAAAGTCAAGGACAATGAAGAAACAACCAGTTGGTGTTGATGTGTGTTTCTAGCCTAGGACCAGCAGTCACCTGGTGCTACTTTGCTTAACTTGATAGTTAACAGTCTGACAAGGCGGTAGCTGGAGAAAGAGCACTTTCCAGACAGCCTTGTGGCAGAAGGGTCTCATAGCACAGCCCATATCTTGTGTCCCCAGCCCCCCAGATAGATATGTTCAAACCCTAATTTCCACGGGGAGCACATCTGAGAGATGACTAGGCCGTGAGTGTGAAGGCCTCAGGAAAGGGGCTCAAGGCCTTACAAAGAGCCAGTGTGGTGGGACCTTCTGGAGCTGCCCAAGAGGACTCGGACAGATAAAGATGCTTTTTACAAAAGTGCGGCGCTATCCTTGAGCTTTTTGTCCGGACACACCGGGAGCCCGTCAGGGTCATGTGCTGGAGAAGGCTCCATCCCTCGGGCTCCTGGGCACTTGTCTTCCTCCGCACCACAAGCTGAGTGCTTGGGGCTCTTCTAGCCGAGAGACCCCGGCCTCCAGTTCTAGGAAATCACCCCCATCCCTCTTCTGCCTCTGGAATTGCTGCCATTCCACTTGTATGCCTTCTGGGCTGACTTCTCCCCCACCCTCATTTTCTCCCTTTGTATTTGGCTCTGTTCTCTGGGGAAAAATAATTTTCCATGTAGATCTCATTTTTGTTGCTGTATCTCTGATTTCTAAGCACTGGTCTTTTTTAGGTTCTACATATGCTTTTTTTTTAGGTTTTTTGAGACAGGGTCTCGCTTTTGTGGTTCAGGCTGGCCCTGAGCTCAGCCTCAAACTCACATCACAGTCCTCCTGCCTCTGCCTCCCAAGTGCTGGGATTACAGGCGTGAGCCACCACGCCCGGCACTGTGGTATGTGGTACTGGTTGCTGCTGGGTGTGGGTCTCCACACCCAGTATTGTTATGTGGTTACCGGGGAATCGAACCCAGGCCCTTGCGCTTGCAAGACAGGCGCCGGAACCACCGAGCTAGCTCCCCGGCCCTACATATGCTTTTTGGGATAGTGTGTTGTGTTTATTTGGGCTGTGGTCCCTTTGCTTGCTGATTTTTATTGTTGTTAAATACGGAAGGCTTTAGGACTTGTGGGTTGGCTTGTGAGCCGAGTGAGTCCTTTGTATGTGATTCTAGTTTTAGTATACAGTACATGCTGCTGAAAGGAACGCTGTGGGGGGGTATGGTATGTGGGTGCTGGGCATCAAACCCGGGGTCTTGCCAGGCTGGGTAAGAATTCTACCACTGAACTACATACCCAGCCCCAGGATTTCACTTTTTAAAAAAATTTATTTTATTTTACTTTTTGGTAGTGGTGGGGATTGAACTCAGGCCCTTTCTGTTTCCAAGGGAGGCACGGTACCACTTGAGTTAAACCCCCAGCCCTTGATTTCACTTTTAAATGTTTATTTCTGTACAAAGCCTGCATCTCTCCCAAATTGCTTTTATTCTTTCACATTAAATGTTTTTGTTACATGTCTGATTTAGGGGCTGCTTTCTCAAATTGAAAAGTTGACTTATGTGGGCCCAGGGAGGGCAGAACGCTGGTGGCCCTCCCTCCCTATGGGATAATGTAGCAAAATGGCGGCACCTGTCTTCTCACAAGGTCAGGTGTCCTTGGGAGGAGAAGCTGAGGCAGGGGCATCACTGTGAGTTCAAGGCTTGCCAGGGCTACATAGTGAGTTCAGGGCCAGCCTGAACTACATAGTGAGACCATGTCTCCAAAAACAAAACAAACACTCTTCCACCTGTTAGAGGGTATTTGTCTAAATTCTAGTGTCCTGGAAACCTGTGAGGGAGGGTTTGGGGATAAGAAACCCATTACTCTGTGCGAAACTGATCCTGTCCAAAGGGCCCAAGGGTGCCTGCCCTTGGATGTGTCTTTCCCCTGAGAAACGCTGAACCTTCCGTAAACATAAACATTTAATCCTTGCCTGGAAAACTTTTCACTCATCACTCTTCTATAAATGTTCATTGCTTTGTATTTGTTTGGCTGAAGCCAGTTTAAATATACTAAAGAGTTGAGTTTGGGAGTAAAAACAGCATGTCAAAGGACTCTGTCAGGATGCTACATTTGTCATGTAGAAGTGGCAGTTAAAAGGAAAGATTTGAACTTATTTACCTACAGAATTCAGTTTTCCCGTCTGTGTAGAGACCACTAGGAACTGAGGCATAGTGGAAGCAGGAGTTTCCCACTCCTTGGCTGGGCTGTCCCAAAAGCAGGCTCCTCCCTTCCTGTGGGGAGGGTTGTACCCCCTGGGTGTGTGAGGGGACGTCCCTGGACGCCAGGGAAATGAAGGCCGATGTCGATTGGGATTGGCCGGGAGGAGTGTGGCAGTGATGTAATTGGTGTTGGGGATTTTCATCTGGAGGAAGGAGAGGCGTATCACTGGGAGCAGCGTCCTCCTTCCTGTTCCCACAGAAGTGGGGGCGCCCTCAGTGACACGGGTGCCCTCCGAGCTGTCCCCTGGCGATGCTGTGAGCATTGGACCCTGAAACAGGGCTAATCCGATTTGCGATGTGCTCTGAGATCCGGCCCCAAGTAAGAGCTCTATTAACTAGTATGCTGAGTATGCGATGACACAGGATGGTAGATTGAATCTACCAAGTCAGCATCAGTCTTCGATTTTACTCTTTCGATGTAGCAGGCACTGGGAGGCTGCGACAGGCCACTGGCTGGCTCCGGCTCACACTTCACTGCTGTGGGGTCCACCACCCTTCTGAGTCTGGCCCTCCCTCCACCTCCACCCCCTTTGCTTAGGATTTGTGCAGATGTCACAGCCCCTTTCCCCTCAGGGAAGGTGCGAAGGCTCAGTCAGGTCGATTTCTCCCACCACAAGAAGATAAAGCTTCTCAGGAAGGATTCTTGAGAAATGGATCAAAAAGGACTTCTTTTTACCAAATAAGATTTTTTAAAAAGCTTCTTCCCCAGGTTAATTTTCACCTTGTGTGGACAAGATGTTCCTCCTTGAAAAATAAATCATTTGGGCCGGGGATTTAGCTCAGTGGTTCCAGCGCCCGGGTTCGATTCCCCAGTAACCACATACAACAAAGCCGGGTGTGGAGACTCACGCCTGTAATCCCAGCACTCGGGAGGCAGAGGCAGGAGGATTGCTGTGATGTGAGTTTGAGGCTGAGCTCAGGGCCAGCCTGAACTACAAAGTGAGACCCTGTCTCAAAAAAAAAGACAAATACATCATTTAAGGTAAACACAGCAGCTGAAGTCCCCTTGTGAACTTTACTCAGGGGGCTGGTGATGTTGCTATGCGGAGGTCAATGGCCTGGTGTGCATGAGGTCCAGGCTCTGTCCACAGTGCTGGGGAGGGGAAAAAAAAAAAAAGGTCATATCCGCATTCACAAACCGGGGTGATGTGACACTTGTGGTCTCAGCTCCCTAGGAGACTGAGGCAGGAGACTCCTTTGAGTCCAGGAATTTCAAACTTGCCTGGGTAACATAGCAGGTCTTCTAAACAAAACAAAACAAAACACTTGGTGTTACTATCAAGCTTTATTGGTGTCTCAGAGTAAGACCAGTCTGGAGGTGGTTTTATTCTCCCAGCAACTGGGATGTTTGGAGATCAACCATCGCCCAGTCAGAAGCTAGCAGAAGAGAGGACAAGAAACCAGCTTCTCAGACTGTAGAATCCTCTGATTCCAGCAGACGTAGGCTGCCCGGAGTCTGGTTAGGATGAGTCGCCACCTAGCACTCAGGAAAGAATTTGATGGCCATGTTTCTGAGTACACTGGTCAAGTCTTATTTCATTATCAAGTGACTTATTTCAGATGTTCCCAAGGTTGAGAACTTACAGTCTTGATTTAGACCATCTTGGGTTTTTGTTTTTGGAGGTGTCTCGCTGTTACCTAGGCTGGCCTCAAACTCCTTGGCTCGAGTGACAACCCTGCTGCCTCAGCCTCCTGAGCAGCTGGGACACAGGCAGACCGCCATGCCCATTTTCATCGCTGATACAAAGTCATAAAAGCCCTCACTACGTATTTGGCTTCTCGTTATAGAAGGAACAGACGTGTGCTGCAGACCGTTTGGAAAATGTAGACAGATCTTGACATGGAAATTGCTCATAATTCTACTCTTTGTTTGTCTTTCTGGGCTCTTTTTGCCTCCGCCTCCCACGTGCAGGTATAAGTCATGTTAAAAAGCAAAGTTGGGGTTACATTAAATGTGCCGTTTATATTTTACCCTCAGTAAAGAAGTGCAGGTGTGTGTGTTAATATGGACATTTTCCTTGTTCACCATTTCAAAAATGCTGTCCCCCCCAATACTCCACTGAAGAGGTATTTGTGCAGTTTCTCTGTGATTGGGACAATTGGGTTCTTTATTAATTTTATATGTTCCCAGTGGTAAACATGGATGTCACACATAAATCTTTACCTCCTGCTTGGTATGTTTCATAGAAATAGATTGCCAAGTCAAAGAATGCATGGATCTGGGCCACTAATTTAGCTCAGTGTTTCCAGCACCTGCCTTGTAAGAGGAAGGACTGGGGTTCGATCCCTGGAGACTCACGCCCACCAGCAGTCAGTACCGCACACCATGGTGCCGGGTGTGGTGGCTCACGCCTGTAATCCCAGCACTCGGGAGCCAGAGGCTGAGTTCAGGACCAGCCTGAACTATAAAGTGAGATCGGTCTCAAAAAACTTAACAAAAAAAAAAAGTTTGCATGGACACAGTATGAGGAGAAAAAATATATTTATTTTACACCACTTTTATTCAAACTGAGTGGTGGGTTTGGGTTTTGCTGTGTAGTCCAGTCTGGCCTCAAACTCACAATCCTCCTGCCTCAGCCTCCCAAGTGTTGGAATCACAGTTTTTAATGTTTATTTTTCCATCTTCCTGTTTAGGTGATTTTTCAGTTCCTTTTTATTGTATCAGAGGGACTGATTGTCAGATTGTTTATTTTGGGATGTTGAGTGGAAATAGCCATATCTATATAAACATCCAATTCCATTGGGCCATAACATTCATGTATGTAGTACTGGTCTCTGTCTGTTCATGGAGGGGGACCTGGAAACACTGTCCCTGGGAGAGCCGGCTGTGTTGTCATCCTTCACTTGCCAGCGACCCTGTTTCCAAGGGCAGGGGACCCCCTGGTCCATGGGGCCCACGGCTGCAGGTTCACCAGCCCTGAGCAAGAGAGGTGCTGGCAGTCTGTCCTTCCTCTGCCCTGCTGTAGCCTCCTGCCGGCTACAATACCATGGACAGCCGCCCTGCAGCGTCTGTGCACCGGGTGTCACCAGCATCCTAGAGGTGGTTTAAAATACACGAGCCCAGGAGTGGTGGTGTATGCCTGTCATCCCTGCTGCTCAGGTGGCCGAGGCAGGAGGATCACAAGTTCCTGGCCAGTGTGAGCAAATTAGCGAGACCTTATTTCAAAATAAAAAGGGCCATGGATGTGATGGAGCTCAGTGACTGGGCACTTGCCCAGCGTGTGAAGCGTCGTGGGTGGAACCTGTAGTCAGCCCCTTCACCCCTGGCCCCAACACCAGCAAAGAGTAAAAAAAAAAACATGGAAGGCGGTGTGAAGGTTGTATTCAACTACTGCCTGTTACCCGAGGGACTTGAGCGTTGTGGGGCTTTGGTGCCCTTGGGGGTTCTGGAGCCCTCGCCCCGCAGATGACATTGTCTATATTATCTCTTCTTTCAGTTGCCCAGCTTGGATCCTTTTAAAAATTCATTCTTGCTGGGGATTTAGCTCAAGTGGTACTACTACACCTATCTTAGAAGCACAGGGGTCCGAATTCAAC
>PVIR01026255.1:0-24392 GCA_004026965.1 Petromus typicus | reverse complement strand
AGCCACTCTATATAGTTTTGGGGAAAAATCATTTCCTAATTAAATCATGATCAGGTCCGAGGCCCAATGTCACCCTGCCTGAGTGCCAGCTCTGGTATGCAGAAACAACTCTCTACCTCCAGTCACAAGTTGAGGCCTCGGCCGTCTCTTGATACTATGCCGACCAAGGGCAAGGTTGCATCACCTGAAGACATCTGGTTCTCTGAGAACCAAACAGTAATTTTAAAAAAGAGAAAGTCTTCACCTGGGGGAAGGACAAATTCCCTATTACCTGCTCTCTCGTCCCACGACTATTGTAAGAATGTTTTGCCCAACACTGCCTCCAGTTATTGTGTGCACCCAATACTAACTTGGAGTGTCGTTTTTGCCCACTCTGGCACTGACCTCCTAGCCCTTCATATGCTTCAAAATCATGTCTTTATTGTCTTTCTTTTTTTGTTTGTTAGTTTTTCTTTTTTGTTTTTTGAGATAGGGTCTCGCTTTGTGGTACAGGCTGGCCCTGAGCTCAGCCTCAAACTCACATCACAGCAATCCTCCTGCCTCTGCCTCCCGAGTGCTGGGATTACAGGCGTGAGCCACCACGCCCGGCACTGTGGTATGTGGTACTGGTTGCTGCTGGGGTGAGTCTCCACGCCCAGTATAGGTATGTGGTTACCGGGCATCAAACCCGGGTCCTTGCACTTGCAAGACAGGCGCCGGAACCACTGAGCTAACTCCCCGGCCCCTTTATTGTCTTTCTTTATCCCTAAAAGCCCCCCTCTCTGGGCACATCATAGCATTGATCAGTCTCTGATATATAATGGCCTCATCATTAAACTAGTCAAAAAGATTACCCATCGGGATACAAAATTAATACAAAAAAATCAACAGCTTTCCTATTACCAGTAATGAGCCTGCCAAGAAAGATATCAGAAAAACAGTCCCGGGCTGGAGACTTAGCTAACTGGCGCCACGCCTGCCTTGAGAGTGCCAGGTCCCGAGTTTGATCTCCAGAACAAACAATAAAACAACCCCCCAAAAAACAATCCCATTCACACAGCCTCCAAAACAAAAATACCTAAGAATCCACCTAACCATAAGATCAAAGATCACTGTAATAAAAATTGCAGAGCACTGAAGAAAGAAATCAAAGATATCTTTGAAAGTAGAAAGACATTCCTTGTTCGTGGACTCACAGAACCAGCACTGTCAAAATGGCACATTACCAAGAGAATCTACAGATTCAAGATCATCCGCGCTGGGGCCGGGGAGTTAGCTCAGGGGTTCCGGCGCCTGTCTCGCAAGCGAAAGGACCCGGGTTCGATTCCCCGGTAACCACATAACAATACTGGGTGTGGTGACTCACACCCAGCAGCAACCAGTACCACATACCACAGTGCCGGGCGTGGTGGCTCACGCCTGTAATCCCAGCACTCGGGAGGCAGAGGCAGGAGGATTGCGATGTGAGTTTGAGGCTGAGCTTAGGGCCAGCCTGAACCACAAAGCGAGACCCTGTCTCAAAAAAAAAAAGATGATCCATGCTAAGATGACAACACTGTGCCTCACAGAACTAGAAAAGGCAATATTAAAATCACATGGAAACCTAAGTGACCCAGGATAACCAAGACAGGCCTAAGCAAAAAGAGCCAGGCTGGAAGGACCACAACGTGAGGTGACCTGCGTGCACGACTGTGACCTCTGCACTCAGGAGGCTCAGCAGGAGGACTTCCAGCCTCAGCTACACCATCATAGCAGACACCCCTGCCCAGTCCCAGTGGGCAGAGTGGCACACGCTTCTTGCCTTCCCTAATACGAATATATTGTTACATCGGCAGCCAGACCAAAGCCCTGTGTGACTCAAACTGGCACGAGCTAGCAGAGCTGGGCCAGGGCTCCTTTGCTCATGGCTGTTATCAAGGCCTACATCCTGCTCTGTGAAGAGGCAGAGCCCCGCTGACTTACATGCAGCTGAGGTCAGCGTGACCCCAATTAAAATCCTTTCACCTGAATTATGGCTCATCACTGACCGTGAGGGTTACTTGCTAATTGCATCTGGTCCTATTACCAATTTGTTCTACCCCAGCAAGATAAACAGTGCCAACTCCCTAGCAACCTGCCTGGCACGATCATGTCAGGTGTTGGACAGCAACTCACTAGTTACTTCAAAGTTCCCGGCTCCCTGCTGCTTCTCACAACTGTACTCAATAAATGCTAGAAGCACTAGGGGCCTTCCATCTTCACTGCCATCAGCAGCACCGATCAGGACCCAAAGCTCACCTCCACTCGTTCTATCTGTCCTTATAGAAATCCTCCTGCCTCTGCCTCCTGAGTGCTTGGATTACAGGTGGTGAACCTCCATGCTCAGC
Organism: Petromus typicus; assembly: GCA_004026965.1. Taxonomy (NCBI): domain Eukaryota; kingdom Metazoa; phylum Chordata; class Mammalia; order Rodentia; family Petromuridae; genus Petromus; species Petromus typicus. The sequence continues at coordinate 22,047 of PVIR01026255.1, read as the reverse complement.
ACTGTGATATGTGGTAATGGGGATCAGACTTGGGACCTTGCACTTGTGAGGCAGATGCTACAACTACTGAGCAAAATCCCTAGCCCCTAGTTTCAATCATTTGCATGCAGAGATAATCCATTTTTTCTAGCAATATTTGTTAAAAGAGGCAGTGTGTTTTCAAATTTGTGTTTGGTTCCTTTGTGAAAAATCAGATGGATGTCGATACATAGTTTTTTCTTTGTCTTCTGTTTTGTTGCTCTGTGTCTGTCTGTGTCTGTCCCAGGCTGCTGAGGAAGTGGGCTAAATGACCTATGTCCCCAAGGTAGACATGATAACAATTCAGTTAAACAAGAATGCCATGTTGGCGAGACTGATTGTGTTTACTCTCTATACTGTGACTTGTGAGATAATTAAGTAACATGGCACAACCCCTGTTCTTCCTGATCGATTAACAACTGTGTCAGAATATATGATACACAGAATATATGATATAGCCTCGAACTCACAGCAATCCTCCTGCCTCTGCCTCCCGAGTGCTGGGATTACAGGCGTGAGCCACCACACCCGGCACTGTGGTGTGTGGTACTGGTTGCTGCTGGGGTGAGTCTCCACACCCAGTATGGAATGTGGTTACCACGGATCGAACCCAGTTCCTTGTGCTTGCAAGACAGGCGCCGGAACCACTGAGCTAACTCCCCGGCTCACATACCATTTTCTTGAGACTACCTAAGACTTCCGACTGAGGAGAGCATCAAAAGCCTCTGCCTTGCCCAGGCATCTGATGGACAGGAACACCTTCCAATCCTTAAGAGTCCTGGATACTGTAACAGAATGCCTTTCTAAGTGATTTCGTAAAGTAAATGAAGCCAGCCACGCATGGCAGCAGAATCCTTATGCCCGAACTCACAAGGCTGAGGCAGAAGGATCTCATGAGTTCAAGGCCAACTTGAGCTATCGAGTGAGGTTATGCCAGCCTTACCTACAGAGCAAGACCCTGCCTCAAAAAGCCAAAATAAATAAATAAACAAATATCTTATGGCTCGTTTACTTTTTAAGTCACTGACAAGAAAAATATACAACCCGAGACACTGTAATATGAAAGAAGCCTATGTCCAGATGAGCCCTAAACTCTGCAGTGGCAGCTATTCTGCATGGGGCCGTACACACACAGAGAATGCTGCAGCTACACAACAGGGGAAGACATCACAGCACTCAGTATCTGTTAAATGCGTGTGTGTCAGGCAGTCTCTCAGATATCAATGTGAAATTCTTAGCTGAATTCCACATCTATCCATTTACACAAGGGGCAAGTCTTAACTGAAAACGAAAGCTCTGGGGTACTTTACCCCTGATCAGTCACAAAGTGGCGCTTGAGGCTCAACAGTACTGCCTGACCACCGCACCACGCTTTTTGATGACTTACTCAAATTAAATCAAGGATCCACAAGACAGCCTGAGGCTTACTGATGGTGGTCAGGGGACCACCTGTGTATCTCCCGCTGAACCTCGCATCAGCGAACACGCAGTAACATGCAGAGAGCTACCTGAAGAGAGCATGTGGCCTTCTGCAGAAAGAAGCCCCCAGGGAGTGTGTGATCTGGCCCACGGAAGAACGTCAAATCTCGTAATGAATGAGATGTATCAGAGGAAAGTGATCTTGGAAAGAACTCTTCCATATAAAAGCCTTATTTTAAAGTAATAACATGAACTCATGAATAGCCACTCAAGAGTTACCACTAATAAATTCTAGAATTCTGGCATCTTGCCCCTCAACTAAATGTTCAATCAAAAGGGAACAAATGAAGATGCAGGGAACTTTTTTATTGAGGCACAACAAGGCGTTATAACCTGCCTGAACTTGAGGCAGTCGGTTTAGTAAGCTGAACATTAATACAGTTAAGGATTAAGTGCAAACAATATACATTCACAGCTTGACTAGCGAGGCTACATCACAATTTATAAAGTGCCAGATTAGTGCTAATTGTCATTCAGCTTGAAAATCTTCACCTGGGGAGGAAAACAAAAAAATGAGGCCCTCCTCATTCCTCTAGAGGGAGCCACCTTCTCAGCCTTCAGTCCCCGCCCAGGAGCTACTTCTGCTTCAGCCCCGCCACCTGCACACCGTCACCTGTCCACCCCGTACTGACTTCAATCCTGGTAAAGGAGATAGCCTGAGAACGTGGAATACTTCCAGCTGCTCCCGTAAATCGCCCCCCTGTGCAGACGTAACCATATCTGGTCTCCCTGGAAGAGCTGCAGAACCGCGTGATTGCTAGCAGTCTCGTGGTCTGGAGCACCGTCGTTGGCATAGGCTGACACCAAGACCTCCTCATTCTTCATGAGGTTGACGTAGAGTGGCACGTTCACTGCCAGCTTTAGCATGTGGAAAATAAAAACGTAAGTGCCATTCACTGGGCAGCTAAATCTGCCAAGCTGAAGATCAAACGTCTCTCCCAAGTTGTTCAGAAGAAGGTCAAACACAATGGGCTGGTCTAAGCCTCCAGGAGCCAGGTTCGACGTTCTGGCTGCGGAGAAGGCAACTCGCATCTGCTGAGGCAGCGGGTAGACGTGCACTGGCAGCAGCGTGGCTGCGGGGTTTGTCATTGGCACATCCACAGGGGTCATGCTACGGGAGTCTCCTTGGCCAGAGTCACCACTGTTGAAGGTTTCGTTGTCTCTTTCTGGACTGCTCACCTGAGAAGAATCACTCCACCCTGCTGTTTTATTAGCAACAATGAGTTTCTCATAATGAAGCAGTTAGCTTTGAACACAATATTTAACATTAGTCGGCTACTGAAACAGACAAAGACACAGTTTATAGTAAATTTCAAAACAAAAGCAACAATGTAAATTATACTTTTCCAGATTTTTCTGGTAATAGATTTTGATAATATCATCTAAAGTCAGAAGAGACCTAGATAATTGTCTAATTGCTTTTTTTTAAGGTTAAGAAATGTGCTCCCAGAAGTTGAGGAACTTACCACAGCCAATTAAGACAAGCAGAAACTAAAATCCAAGTTGAACATTTCTTACGTCATCTTTGAACCATAATTCTCATTAGCTAACTGCTCAGTAATCACTCCTCTACTCAAAGAAGCTAATATAGACGAACTCCAAAAAATTTGTATTGCAAAAAGAACTACTGGCCACTAGATATTCAAGGATATTTTGGCATGGTATTAAGCACTATGATGAATTTTCTTTTTTTAACTGGGAGTTTGAGGCTCAGGCTTTTGCTCTATAATTCAGGTGCATCTTGAATTCACTACATAGCCCATGTTGCCCTCAAATTCACAGCAATCCTCCTGCCTCAGCCTCCTGAAGGCTGAGCTTACAGGTGTGCCCCACTACATCCTGTGAATGCTTATTTCCAAATTAATGTGCAAAACGATTTTAGCTGAGTGGGCTAGCACACCCAGCTAAAAAATGTTGTCTTTTGTAGGGCTTTTTTGAGACAGGGTCTCCCCTGTAGCTCAGGTTGGCCCTGAGCTCACTGTGTAGCCCAGGCCAGCCTCAAACTTGCAGCAGTCCTCCCGCCCCTGCCTGCCAGGTGCTGGGATTACAGGAGTGAGCCACCACACCTGGCCCTGTGGTACATGACACTGGAGATCAAACTTGGGACCTGGAGCTTGCAAGGCAGATGCCAGAACCACTGAGCTAAGTCCCCGGCCCAAAAATGTTAATGTCTTAAGGGTCCCAAAGGTTGCTCAAACATAATGCAAAGGCATTGTGAATGCTGGCTATTTTTCTCAAAGGAAAATATTTTTTTCTACATCAAATTACTGTCATTATTTCTCAGTTATACTGAATCTTTTAATAGTCGGTTTGCATTTTTAAAAGTATTATTAAGTGTATTGGTTTTGCTTCAAGTTACTGTGTCTTAATCACTGTCTATTTGAACATATCAGTGTACTCACACAAAAGTACCCATTACCCTATTACAAAACCACTATCTTGAAACACCACATGAAACTATATGAAGTCCGCTCAGCGAATATATATGTCTAAGGTCAAATTATGCCCTAGGGTTTAGAAAACATACACTTTAAATTGACACTTGGCCTCTATGGCCTTTCTAGCAGTCTAATATCTTCTTTAGTACTACACTTAAGCAAACTGAAAATCTCAAGATAAATGCTGAAAGCACTGTACTTTGGGGGTAAGTTGACAAAGTATAAAACAAAGTACAGTGTATTTGAGGTTAAATAAAACAACGCTTTATACTTCTTACCTCTTGAGTTTGTCCGAGGACCACCAGGTGTCCCTCCTCGCTTATAGCACTGCTGAAAATTATCCTAAGACGAATACATGAATATTCACATTAGCATCAAAAATGGAACACAGTAATTATCACACAGGATTATTGGTTAGTAAGTGTATAAGACTAAAGTCCCCAGCAGCAGAAATTCTTAACTATCAGGAGAAACTAATCACGGTCAATACTGGCAATACTGCTTCGTCTATTCATTAGCCCAACCCTGAGCAGTTTATAAATCCAGCTGTGAGACCAATACAAACTGAAATGGGGTGAGAGGTTCTCTTTTGTGTTTTTGTTTTTGGATAGTGGAACTGAAAGGATTATGTTATATAAATGTATTTAGTGCCTAAAAATACAACCCAAAACGTTAAGAAAAAAGACTCAAAGGGCAAGACTTCCAACTGACTTCTATATGTGAAAGAGATCAGTTCCATGAAATCCATGAAAAGACAGGGCAAGAAGATATGAATAATGACACCCTTATTCCACATCCCTAGACCTGTTTCTCAGTAGTAACCCTTAACAATTTCTTTTCCTTTCCCCTTCTTTCATCTCTTCTTTTCTTGTAGTTGTGATCAAATCTACTATCTTCGCACTGAGCTACATTCCTGAATCTTTCATTGTAATGATGATAATTATTATATTTATTTTTTAATTTTTACACAGGGTCTAAGTCACTAAGTTGCCCAGGTTGGGCTTGAACTTGTGATCCTCCTGTCTCAGCCTCCCAGAGTGATGAGATGACAGGCATGGACCACCACACCCAAGTATTATCAACTTATTATGTTTCCTCAAAGAAATTTAAAGCATAACACAAAATATACTGGCATACTGTTGTTATGAACAGTTTGTCTCATTATTTAAGTCTATATTCATCAATACCCTCTCTTCGCACACAGCCCCTTAGGTTCGTGCACTAACAGTTGGCATCTGCATGTGTGATAGAGCCTTGGCACTGTGGTGCTAAGCACTTACTGCACTGGTTCATTAATCCTCTCAGTACCTCATGACGAAAGCCCCACAATCCTCAGATGAGCAGCTAACAGATAAGTCCACTTGCAACAGATGGAGAATTATAGTTCAGAAGGTCAAAGCGTATACCCGAGGTCATACAAGGCAAGGGGAGCAGCGTGACATACAACCGGCAGAGCTCCAAAGACAGGTGTTTCAGACTTCAACCTTGCCCAGTATGGTGCCACACACAGTGCACTTTCACTTACAACGGGGATGTTCTGATAAAGTATTTTCAATTTATGGTGGGCTTAAGTCCAAAACAGAGTAATTGCACTTAGCCTTCCACACACTGCAGCCGAGCAGCACAGTGCATCACTGGATGGTGTTCACCCTCAGGTTCACAGGTGACAGATCGCCACAGAGTATCACACCACACCAAGAGCCCAGAAAAATCAAAACTCAAACCGAAGTAGTTTCCAATGCATGCATATCGCTTTCACACCACCATAGAGTGAAAAAAATTCATTAAGTCAAATTATTATAAGTTTGGGATCATCTATACACGTTCAAAAGCTCAAAAGGTTCCAAAGTTGAAAACCTGTATCTAAATACGAGCAATGACAGGCGCTGCCAAGGAGTGGTTAACAAAGATGGAATGTCTAGCGAGGCACGGTGGCACACACCTGTAATCCCACTGAGGCAGGGTGGATCACTGTGAATCTGAGACCAGCCTGTACTACATGGTGAGTGCAAAGCCAGCCTCAACCACCCAGGAAACCCAGTCTCAAAAAATAAAATACAGGGGGCCGGGGAGTTAGCTCAGTGGTTCCGGCGCCTGTCTTGCAAGCGCACGGGCCTGGGTTCGATCCCCGGTCACCACATACCATACTGGGTGTGGAGACTCACGCCCAGCAGCAACCAGTACCACATACCACAGTGCCGGGCGTGGTGGCTCACGCCTGTAATCCCAGCACTCGGGAGGCAGAGGCAGAGGCAGGAGGATTGCTATGATGTGAGTTCGAGGCTGAGTTCAGGGCCAGTGTGAACCACAAAGCGAGACCCTGTCTCAAAAAATCTAAAAAAAAATTTAAAAATTTTAAAAAAAGAATAAAATAAAATACAAAATAAAGTGGAATGTCTAACACTGGTCTTTAATCATATGTAGTACGGAAAATCTGCTGAGTCACTCAAATCTGAACAAACAAAAAGTAAACTTATAAAAAAGAACTCTGATGGGGCCGGGGAGTTAGCTCAGTGGTTCCGGCGCCTGTCTCGCAAGCGCAAGGGCCCGGGTTCGATTCCCCGGTAACCACATAACAATAATGGGTGTGGAGACCCACACCCAGCAGCAACCAGTACCACATACCACAGTGCTGGGCGTGGTGGCTCATGCCTGTAATCCCAGCACTCGGGAGGCAGAGGCAGGAAGACTGTGATGTGAGTTTGAGGCTGAGCTCAGGGCCAGCCTGAACCACAAAGCGAGACCCTGTCTCAAAAAAAAAAAAAAAAAAAAAAGAACTCTGATGTAGTCGGTAGTTAGGCACATAGGTAAAAGGGATACAGAAAAGTTACAGTCGTGAGCCGGGGGCTAAGAAACACACACACTGCAACCTTAGTCCTACCATAAACTTGCTGAGTGACCTTGGACAAGTTATTTAACCTCTGACCCCCGATTTCTCTTATAAGGGAGAAGTCAATACAAACAATATGATTAAAAGTTTTTAACACCCTTTCAATTCCATATAACCACCATTTGACATTTTTCTTTCTTGAGTGATTGGAAAAGCTTCCAATTCAACCCTCAGCCAGATTTACACATTGTAAAACTAAGAGTACACTTCTACAAAATAAATGAAGCTTCATAAAATGTAAACGCCAGCTCACTGTCACCCATAACCACGGCCCTTACTCACCCTCTGGGGACAAGGTGTGCCAGGGCACTCCCGGGTTTGAAACTGCAGCTGGCTGTAATTCCCATTGGAAATGGAAGGAGGTCCTCTATATGCATCAAAACCTAACAAATAAACAACTTACATAAAATGATGGGCAAAAGCATGATAAATTACACAACTTTAAAAGTTACACTGATTCTATAATGCCATGGTTAGATTTATGTCTTAAGAAAAGGCATACTAAAATCGCTTTCATAGTGAAGTACACATTTCTAAAAATGGCTGACTTCAAACAAACCAGGTTTAGAAATTTACTGAAAATTCCTGGCATGCAGGTGGGGACTGGGAAAGGTTGGGGGTAGGGCAAAAGTTGGGGGTAGGGCAGAAGTATGTAAGGCCTCTCTCAAATAATATTTTTGCTACTAGTAAGCAGTAACCAGAATAAGTGTAATCATAACTAAAACTTAGAAGAGTATTGGCACTATAGTCTCAAATTCTATGATCTTTTCTGTATTATAAAGTAGTAGACAAATAATCAGAAAAAGTTTGCCTAGTATGGTGTATTTTTAACAAAATCAATTAAAAGAAAAATTATTCAAATATATAAGCCAAAATTTGTCCCTTGAAAAATAAACCAGAATTGACCCAGGGATTTAGCTCAGCGGTGCTGCCACCTGCCTTGCAAGTACCAGGTTGTGAGTTCGATCCCTGGTACTGCCAAAAAAAAAAGAATAAAGAAAAACAAGAGTATGATTAGCCTTTTGACTTCAGCCAGGCACAGGATTAATACACTTTTACTAATATAAACGTCAGCCCTGGGCTCAGGATTTGGCTCAGTGGTGGCAGGGCCACTTGATAAGTGCAAAGTCCTGAGTTCAATTCCCAGTATCAAAATAATGAATAAATAAAAGTTCTGCTATAAAGAAAGTAAGTGTTGAAGAATCTTCTTTGACTCACTAATGAAGAGGTCTCTAAAGAGCCAAGGGTTAGCTCAGTGGTTATGGTACCTGGCCTGAAAGCACAAGGCCCCAAGCCTGAGCCCTAGTACCAAAGAGACGGAACGAAAACACAGTCTCTATGGAAACAGAAGGGACAGAGCGCAGTGGAACGGTCCGCCGGCACGTTTACAGACCAACTAATCCCACACAATCACAAGCTGGCGCAAAGCACACCTTTGTAACTGCCAGTGGGCCGGTAGGAATTTGCAAGTAGCCTCCCACCACGAGCACACCCTCGAACAGATCCCCGGCTGCTGACAAATGGCGGCGTGGCTCTGGGAAACACGTTCGTCTGTGCCGGGTAAAAGGCAAGGCTACCGTTGCTCACTTGAACAGTTCCGTCGGGATGATAATTTGCAGCTTAAGGAAACATTTTAGAGTCCGTAAGTTAAATGATAATAAAAGTCTAACACTCTTCATAGCCAAAAGTCAATATACACCAAAACTTTTAATATATTTCTCTCCTTAAAAAGGTTCACACGTATGTGTGTATATTTGAAATGGAATTATTCTGCCTTATGAAGGAAAGAAAATTTGACACATGCCATGACACAAAGAGCCTTGAAGACGTTATGCTAAGTGAAATTAGGCACTTCTGCAAGGACAGATACATGACGTGGCTCATATGAGCTCCCTAGAGTAGTCAGATTCAGAGTGGAATGGCGGTCACCAGACTGGAGAGAGAAGAGGAGAACAGTGTTACACGGATATAAAGTCTTAGCTAGGAAAGATGAGAAAGTTCTGGAAAGGTTGCAAATTCACTGGATATAGTTAAATGTCACAGAACTACGATTTTAGATATATATATCTTACCACAGTTATAAAAATAGGATCAATAATCCAGATTAAGAAGTAAAAGGAAATGAATCTTAACAGAAATCACAATTGAGAAAGCACAAAACAATCAGATCCTTTATGTAAATCACCTGCTTCAGGTGAGAACACAGTAAGGTTTTTTTTGTGGCTAAATCCAGGAACTTACATTTACTATCTCTTCATCATTTAATTAAAAAGTAGCTAGAGTACTCAGACTTAAGTTTGAAAAAACTCAATGTGAAGCTGAAAATATCAACATTTACAACTCCAAAAAGTGCTTCTTAAATTAAAACCTAAGTACAAAGTTGCCGATATTTTCATGATTTATAGCATCATGAAAGAGCAAAACAGGCTTTTATCCCTAAGATACCGAACAAGCTTATTACATTATATCTTCATATTAATAAATGTTTTATATAAAAAGGAAAGCAAAAATTCCCAGATAACCATCTACAGAAAGGATTAACAAAATGGCTCCAAAATCTTCACAAACCAGCTGTACAGTGCCTAACTACCTCAATCACTGCCTTGAATAATCAAAACAATTAGATTAACAAATATAGTCAACAAATATAGTCAACTAAATTAAATCATGCTATCTAAATTCTATTTCTATGAAACTCAAAAGATCAACTTTATTTAATATCAGGAAAGATATTGAGTCCTTCACAACACTTTTGGAATACGTGAAAAAATAACCGTTACTAGTCAGAAAAGTACTTGGAAGGCGTGCCTACAGACTTGCTATTAAATTAGCTGTTAAGTTTTTAAACTATCATATGGAACAACCTTACCAGTCTCTTGAGACAGAACAGTTTGTTCTACATGTACAGCTGGCAGTTGGCACTGGGGTGGTGTCTGTGTACTTGTTGTAGTAAAACTCTGATTGTAGCCAGGTGAATAAGTGGATCCCTTCATTTCTTGTTCTTTCCGTGGAGGCAGCGGCGCGTTAACATTGAATACCTTGAAGGAGAAGGGTACACTCAGCTATTTGTGAAGGGTCACAGGAAATAGCTATGAAGACCACCCAGCAAAAATCCACAATACTCTAAAATTTTTACTGATGGGCTAAAACATTACTCCAAAGAAGATAAACAGCTAATAAGTATGTGAAAATATGCTTAACCTCAATACTCACTAGAAAATACAAGTCAAAACCTCACTTAGATACCACCTCATACCCATCTGGAGGGTTATTACCAAAAGAAAGACAGGAAATCCATGTTTGCCAGGACACAGAGAAACCAGACCCCTCACGCACTGAAGCGTACACGGGTGCTGCCATTGTGCAAAACATCTGGCAGCTCCTCCAAAAGTTAGACGTGAATTACCACATGACACATGGGTTTATACCCAAATAACTGAAAGCAGGGACGTAACAGGTAGTGTACATCCACACGCACAGCAGCATTATTCATAACAGGCAAAGGGCAGAGACCACCCAAGTGTTCATCAACAAAGAAATGAACAAAAAATGAAATACCACCAATAAGAAACTAAACTGACACACACTATAATAAACTGGGCCTCAAAACACCGTAAGGGAAATAAGCCATGTTAAAAGAATAAATATTGCATAACTTCACTTTCATGAGGTACCTAAAATAGGCAAATACATCAATCCACAGAAAGCAGAGCTGGACTGGGGAACAGGGAGGAGCAGGGAATTACTGTTTAACGAGCAGTTGGGATCATGAAAAACTCCAGTTCAATGGCTGCACAACACTGAACACAGTGTGACTCAGTCTGAGTGAACAGCAAATTTATGTTAACTCTATTTCAGTTCAAGAAGAAACAATTCCATATGATTCCCTATGACAGCAAAGAATAAAAGTTTAGGGGAAAGGAATTCTTTTTCAAAATTAAAAATAAGTGAAATTTACCATTCACGGATTTTTACCATTTGGCAGGAAGTGATCTTCTACATCCTAGCCAAAATTTACAAAGGAACGCTTCTACTACTCCAGCTCTCTGCTCCTGCTCCATTCTTCCCAACAGTACATAGATTTCACAGAGTGTATGTATATGAGCATTTGTCCCTCTAGACCTCTCAGCCCCTTCATGACCTGCCAAGTTTCTTGAACCTAAAGACTTTCTTTTTTCATCATTACAAACCCAGTGAAAAAAGTAGTGGCTCGCTTCACAACTTCTTGTTTAATAAAAGAATGAATGAGAACCAACTCCCACGGGACAGGCTTCAAACAGAAAGAAGACAGGAAGGCAACGAGCAGAAGGTACATACTATGACAGGCACACGCAAGACGAACCGAACCGGGGGACCTGTCTAGCAAGGTACACAGGACTTCAAAAGGTGTTCAGTCTGGCACAGGACTAAGTGTCCCCGTTCACAGACCACTGTTTGCTTTTCATGAAGGAAAAGAAGCAGCCAGTAAATGCAGTGTGCTACTACTGTGCAGGATGGACTAACAGGAAGAGAGAAAAAGGGAGGAAACGAACACAGTCCAGTTGGCCAAATGCCACACCAGCAGGTCAGCGACTCGTGGCTGAGGGTTCAGGCCCATCTCCCGGCACTGTTCTGCTTCCTGTAACCTCTCAGGTCCGCCTGTGGGACATCAGTGCTATCAGGAGAGGCATTTACTGATCTCTACGGGCCCTCCAACCTAAGTACATTGTCATGCTAGTCCATGTTTTTTTTTTTTTGAGACAGGGTCTCGCTTTGTGGTTCAGGCTGGCCCTGAGCTCAGCCTCAGACTCACATCACAGCAATCCTCCTGCCTCTGCCTCCCGAGTGCTGAGATGACAGGCGTGAGCCACCACGCCCAGCACTGTGGTGTGTGTGGTATTGGTTGCTGCTGGGCGTTGCTGGGCTTGAGTCTCCACGCCCACTATTGTATGTGGTTACCGGGGATTGAACCCAGACCCTTGTACTTGCAAAACAGGCGCCGCGGGGCCAGGGAGTTAGCTCAGTGGCTCCGGCGCCTGTCTCGCAAGCGCAAGGACCTGGGTTCAATTCCCCGGTAACCACATAACAATACTGGGTGTGGAGACTCACCCCAGCAGCAACCAGTACCACATACCACAGTGCCGGGCATGGTGGCTCACGCCTGTAATCCCAGCACTCGGGAGGCAGAGGCAGGAGGATTGCTGTGATGTGAGTTGGAGGCTGAGCTCAGGGCCAGCCTGAACCACAAAAGCGAGACCCTGTCTCCAAAAACCTAAAAAAAAAAAAAAAAAAAACAGGCGCCGGAACCACTGAGCTAACTCCCCGGCCCGTTAGTCCATGTTTTGAGAACATAGAAATCTAGCTGTATCTTTCTTAAAAGTTTTAAACTACAATTTATAGAGGAATATTAGTTCAAAACATCACACAAGAATATGAACAGCTCTTCAAGAACCCACATAAGATCAAGACCCAAATGTGTGTCCTGTATCTCCAGGTGGGAAACCAGTAGGGAACCTCCTACCGCACTGTTAGCAATGATCACTATTATTAAGCTGTTGTTAAAATTACGTTTCACACCTACATATTCCTTGGGGGAGTGAGTGTGGCTGGTGATTTATCACCCACACATTTCATTTATGTGATATGAATCCTCAGTTTTGCCTAATTGTCAGAGCAAACATTGCTGAGAAAAAGCCCTCTCAAAATTCTAGGGGTTCTAACTCCTAGAGTTAATACTCCTCTTTACAAACAATATTTACACTGGACAAATGTACATTCTACCAGCCCTTACAAATGCGAGTAATTTAAAAGGCAAACTTGTCACAAAGTACCAGTAATAGATCCCAAGAGAAATGACACACGTGGAAATCATGAGCCGCAATCATCCCGGCCACTCCATACTCACTGTCTGCATGGCTTGAAAGGGTGCTGTGTTAATGGTTACTGAACTACTGCTTGCTGGAGGTGACTGGAAGCCCTGCTCAGAGCCCTTGGACACGGGGGGATCTGAGGAAGCTAGTGACGACGGTGGCTTGCTTGAGGGGACTGGCGCCTGGGGAGGAGAAACGCAGCATCAGCATCACCTGCCGCGGAACAAACAGTTAACTTACACTGAACCCACACTGGCACAAGTCAGCAGTTCTTTAGGACACCACTGAGCACAGGAATGCAAGAGAATAGCTCGTGCTTACAATCTCCAACCTCAGCTGCTGAGGGTGCACACCAGTATTTGCTGTGCACAGCTTGCTGACCCAGTGGAAGAGCCCTGCTAATCATCAGTCTAACGGATGATGGGCTGGACTTTTTATGAGCACTGAGTTCTTTTCAAACAATGAAATGTGATTTTCCAGTGAAGAACACAACCTTATTTCAAATTCACTGGAAGTGGGTTAAGAAAAATCTTGGGATAGTTCTTTAGTAACTGTTAATTTTTCTCTATTTTAAAGACTTATTAGCATATTTGTAAGTCAGCTGCCTCAGGAAGAAAACTAACACTCATCTAATTTAAGTAATCTTTATCTAAGAACAGGCAAGTTTTCGACATAACAGATTATAATGCCAAAGGCTTCAACAGATATCAAAACCAACCCCAGTCAAAATATGAAGCAGACAACAGTGACAACAATCATTTCCTGTTTTTGAAAATGAGAAAAACAAGTTATCTCAATTTAGACCAAGTTATCATAAAAATGATCCTATGTGAAATTTATTTTTGTATTAAAAATTGACATAGTATGGTACTGGATAAGGAAATACACTAATAAATCTACTTCTATGGCAAAATCGCAACAAAGTTCCTTGAAGTTCCAGAACCAATATCTATAGAAACTAATGTATTAATAAACATTACATCATTCAAATAATCATGCTTGTAATTCATAAGATAAGCTGGTTCTTCTATTCTATGAAACAGAAAAGAAATCAAGATAATCGGTCTTTTATTACCTCAGGAGTCTCTGAGGTCATAAACTCTGTTTCAGATCCCGAAGAAGCCTGATCAGTAGAAACCAAGCAAGCGTCTGAGCTACAAGTAACTGCAGGAGAAGTAGCCTAGACGCAGGAAGATATAAAATATTGTGAAAGGCACGTTCTGTTCACTTCGCAGTTCTCGGACCCTTCACAGTGAGCCTGCTTAGCAGACACAACGCTCTGCACCTCACCGACAATCACACTCAGGCCAATTTGCCCCATGACACTTGAAAACTAAGAACTAAGATTCAAATCCAACAGTCTGCTGCCCTGTGCCCGCTCCAGACCTCGGCACAAACCGCCCTTCCAACCCCTCACTCATCCAGACGCTCAGCCCGGGAAGCCCAGGGGAGCGTCCGCCGCAGTCACCGCGAGCCCAGGCCGCAGCCACGGCGCAGGTCATCACCACTCCGCGTCACCCCACGAGCCTTGTTTAAAGAGGGAAGAGGAGGACACAATCTACGGAAAGCCGGACGGCACCGGAATTCTAGTGAGACCTTAGAAGTTGAGAGAACGTATAAAATAAAAATACAGAGCAGGAACGGCAGACACTAAGGATTCCTAAGAGCATCTGTGGAGGAAAGCCGCGGCAGGCACGGCGGATGCTCGGACACCACACTCCACTAAAACGCGGCAGCGGCAGTCCCGAGTGACTACCCCAAGTCTTTAGCTAAGTGTCTCTGCACAGTTCCCAGAAACTCAAACAGTGCAACAGGGGAACTGGAAACTACCCAGTGGTACCCGAGCAGCGGAGAAGCTATGAGCCACAGCCTTTCCAGGGACCTGATGAATCGCTACTGAAAGAAGAGTCAGAAACAAAACCAACTGCTTTGAGAACACTTTATATACCTAAGTAGGTATAATTTTGACTTCATCAAAAATGTACAACTATTAAAAAATTGGAATGTTCCTAAAAATACACCTTTCTTCCGTGCTTCTTGTTAAAACTCTGAGATAAGCGCCCACCATAAACGGGCTGGGCGCTGCCGGGACACGTAACTGATGCCAGTAACGAAGGGAGGCGCGGAGGTGCGGAATGACGGCTCTGTGAGCCACTTCATAGTTGAGCTTCAACAGATTTAAGTTTTATTTAAAATGTCACTTTGGGGGCCATGGATTTAGTTCAAGTGGTACATGCCTACTTTGCAAACACAAGGGCCCAAGTCTGATCCCTGGTACCACAAAAAAATAAAATATAAAAAATAAATAAAAGGTCACTTTGAGAGGCTGTGTGTAGCTTAGAGGTAAAGTGCTCCTTGGCATATGAAGACCTCCAGTTTGATGCTCAGCATCACACACACAAAAAAACCTTGGCAATAAAACAGATGAAAACACATACCCTACATTTGTCTCATTTAAGAAGCAGCAGTTCTGCCATGTATGTACACCAGCTAGAAGCACCTGAGTATTAGTGAGTAAGCGTGGTACTTTGAGACCGGTGGTTCCAAATACGGATATATAGCTTTTTCCAGGGAACTTATTAAAAAAACAAATGCTTAGAATAGGCCAAAAGTGCTGCTCTAGGTCTACAGGTATATTTAGAAATACATACTTTTACAGGTGACCAGGAAATTTTTTTTTTTTTTTTTGAGAAGGTCTTATAGTTTAGGCTGGCCCCAAACTCACTAGGTAGCCCAGGCTAACCTCAAACTCACAGCAATCCTCCTGCCTCTGCCTCTCGAGTACTGGGATTACAGGCAGGAGCCACCATGCCGGTCAACCAGGGGATTTTGATGCAGGCATCCTACAGGCCTGTACTTGAGAACGCCCACACGAGGCAGATCAATGGTCCTCAATGCAAGGCCTTCCTTCCGCAGAAACCCAACAGCTAGAGCAGGTCAAGTGAAACTCCTCTAGGCAAACAGGACTGGAAAGGAGGGCTGGCAGAACCTCACAGAGAAGACCTACTGGACAAACAAAGTTGTGCAACAATGTATCGACCGACACTAAACTGCTATAATTATATGCACTCAGAAGTTTTTGGAAAGGAATATTATAATTCTTGAACCAAGCAAAATATTTAACTCCTACCAAGAAGCTACAGTCAAGAAAAATTTCAGAGGGACCCTGAGAAAACTTTTCTTTTTGGACAAGGGATTGCACTCAGGACCTTGCACTGCCAGGCAGGCATCATACTACAGAGCTACACCCCCAACCCATGAGAAAAATTTTTTTAAAGTAATCACCAGAAAGTCAATAAAGTTTGAGCCACCATTAATGGAAATGCAACACAGCATTCAGTTTTATCAATAATTTGATCCCTTTTTGTTTTGGTTTGCGGTACTAAGGTCCAGGGTCTTCACAGTGAGCTACAACTCCAGCCCTCCTTTTTTTAAATCACAGTCTTGCTAAGACACTAAGTTGCTCAGGCTTTGCTGGAACTTGTGACCTTCCTGCCTCAGCTTCCCAGGGTGCTGGAATGCAGGCACATACCACCACACACAGCTATCCCTTCGTACTTCTAAATCTATTGTAAAAATTACTTCTTCAGAATAAAGTATCTCAGAGGGGAGGGAAAAAACTGATTTACCAGGGGCTAGAAACGGTTAGACTTTACAGGTCTTTCACAGTACTGCTACACTGTACTGAATGACTTTTGCAGCTCAGTAGCAAAGAAAAATTCTTAGACCATGTAGCAGCTCTGAAGTTTTGTTCTGTCCTCCCTAGCATCAGCTAACCTTCTCTGTTATAACAGGTGCTCTCAGCATAATCACCGAGGATTCTCTTGAGGACCAGTTGTGTTTAATCTAAAAACCTACAACATTTTTAATAATTTAAATATCTTAAAATCGGTCTAATCATTCTCGCCAAAGTAAGAAGTCTTTCTCTAAATAGCAAAGAAAAGTTAATAAAAGATTAATTTAGAGAAGATACCTGTAATGGCTCTTGAAGAAAATCACGGCGACTGGTCAGGTTTTGCTCCTTGGATACTGCAGAAACTAAAGTAAACCCAACATTGTGGAGGGAGGAAAAAAGTCAGCGCACATCAACTGCGAAGAAACTGAAACTTACATTTCACAGAAAATGTTCTGTGAAAGTGAAATGTCACATTTCACAGCAATATAGACACCAAGCACTTCCTAGAGAACTTAAACAGCCACAGAAGTTCACAAAGTCAGAAACACTAAGTTCATCTGTGATACTTGATGTTTGAAGGTTAAACAAGTAAAAATGAAATTTCAAGCCTTCCAAAAGAAAAGAACAAGACTTTTAAAAATAACTGGTAATTTAAATCTAGAATATACAACCTGAGTTATCATAAGTAATAATTAACCAATACACAAGCTATAGAGTGAGCTATTACTGTTAGAGTAAGCTATTATTCTTCTCCCCTCGTGAGGTAGACTAATGTGTTTTCAATCACACGGCTTCCAGCCGGGGTTCTTGCTAATGGCTACCCTCCAGTTACCCCCTTTCCATTCACTCTCCTTCCCTCACCCGGGCAGCGCTGCGCCGGCCTTGCACCCGACACGCTGCGCACTACAGCTGGGCTGTGGCTCTGGCTCTATCACTCTTGCCTGCGGGGAACCAGCAAGGATCAGAAGCCTGAGACTGAAGCCTCAAACTGGATCAAATCCAGGTGCCACTGCTGGTTACTGTGCTCATCTCACATACAGTTAGGATCCCAAAGCCTCAGCACTAGCTTTGGAATCCAAAGCAGTCAGGCAAGGACTAAATAGAAATGGCTCCAATAAAAATATTTAAAAATCATAAAAAAACAGTATTATGCATTTCTATTTACCCATCTAGAAACATTCTCTAAAAAACACAAGTCATTAGGCACATTAATGCCCTTAAACCAGTGTATCCACATATAACTGAAGGCCAGTAAGTACAATTAGGTTAAGAGAGACTAATTTGGTCTAACCCTAAAGCTAGGTAGAGCAAACGATTTGTAAAAGAAACAACTGTTCTAAACGTATCTGCTCCAGATCTTTTGGATGACCCACCTACGGGGCTACCTGAAGAAGCTGAAGGCAGCTGTGATGATGGAATTGCACTTGAAGGCTTGTCAAAATCCAGAACAGATTCCTAAAAACAAAATTTTTAATAATGAATAAGAACAAAGAGTACAGGATTCACTTAAAAGCTGTTATCTTCCAACTGGTCATGATGTTGGCCACTGCCTATTCTATTACAAGTACAGCATCTAGCTAAGAATTATGTCAAGATGCTCAAACAACCTTAATAGAAAAAGAAATCAAGACTCAAAAGTAAACTCTAAAGTAACTGTCCAAGCTGGGTATATAGCTCAGCTTGAAGCATCTCCTTGGCCTGGGCAAGGGTTTGATTTCTAACACTATAAAAAATAAAGCAACTGCCAGACCTTTAGGTATGTCAAATATTTAAAACTATAACAAACTAAGGAGGTAGAGTCATTATCTTCATTTTATCAAAGAAAAAGATCAGAGTAACATAATGTGCACCCAGAGAAGAGCTGGCAGGGACAGGACTCGCGCGGCTTCAGGTCAGCAGGGCCTACCCATCATGCTTCAGCTCTCAAAGTAGCAGCCCACAAACATCACTTAACATTCTTTTTTATGGCTCATACTTGCATAAAATTACAAGTTCCTTGAATCTGGGTCATCAGATCCTGTAGTTTTTCTTTCCTCAGTACCGGATCCTTTGGAAGGGCAGAAGAAGAACCTAGAGGCTGAGGCACAAGCTTAGGCACCTGTAAAGCAAGTTACAGAGCTCACTTGCTGAGTGTGTCTGCATTACAGACGCCACTGGGATCTCTGTGGCAAGAGGCCACCCACCATGACATGTAACAACAACCTAATTTTCCCCAGGGCAAAAATTAGTATCACATTAAACATACATCCTAATTTTAGGAAATATCTGATTTCAGAAACATTTGATATATTCTGTACACACACATCCCTTAGAACTATTATATGTATTACATTTTATTGAAAAGTTAATTATACTCTTGAGGGCTACTAATGTTTATGAGGTAGTTAGCCCTCATGCTAAATTGCTTAAAAGCTCTTCAAACTTTGAATTATACCTGACATTTTACAGTTACTTCTTTTTTTCGTGGTTTTTTTGTTGTTGTTGTTGTTGTTGTTGTTGTTTCTTTGTTTGTTTTGAGACAAGGTCTCGCTTTTGTAGTTCAGGCTGGCCCTGAGCTCAGCCTTGAACTCACAGCAATCCTCCAGCTTCTGCCTCCCAAGTGCTGGGATGACAGGTGTGAGCCACCATGCCCCGCACTGTGGTATGTGGTACTGACTGCTGGTATGCGTGAGTCTCCACGCTCAGCATTGTTGTATGTGGTTACCAGAGATCAAACCAGGGCCCTTGCACTTGCAAGGCAGGTGCCGGAACCACTGAGCTAAATCCCTGACCCATTTTTTTTTTTCATTTTTTGAGACAGAGTCTTGCTCTGTAGATCAGGCTGGTTCTGAACTCAGCCTCGAACTCAGCAATCCTCCTGCCTCTGCCTCAAGTGCTGGGATTACAGGTATGAGTCACCACAGCTGGCACTGTGGTGTGTGGTACTGATTGCTGGTGAGTGTGAGTCACCACGCCTGGCATTGTGGTATGTAGTCCAGGGATCAAACTCAGGACCTTGCACTTGCAAGGCGGCGCTGGAACCACTGAGCTAAATCCTTGGCCCTACAGTTACTTCTTTTTCTTGGTACTCTGGACTAAACCCAGGCCTTCACACTGAACTCCATCTCCACCCCATTATTACTCATTTATAGACAGGGTCTCACTAATTCACTAAGTTGCCCAGATTGGGCTTAAATTTGTGAATCTCCTGCCTCAGCCTCCCAAATGCCAGGATTACAGATGTGCGTCACCACGCTCAGCTCAGCTACTTTACTGCACCATCAGCACACCTGCCTTCATCAGCATGACTTCTCAGCCTTCTAATTCACTGAGTACTCACACAGCTAAGACTGGCACAGGAACCAGATGAGTCAACAGACCCTAAGTGAATAAAGAAAGGCTCCACTGAGGAGAAAAGCTGGAGCATTAATGATTAATTTCATGCATCTAATCTTGGCTTTGAGTTCTACCTTGTTCTGGCCTATACTAAAGTAGTCACATTCCAGACAGCTAAGACAGCGGGAGAGATGAACAAATACTACATTTTTAGACATGTGTCCGTGTTGTCACTGAAAGACCCACAATGTCAACACAATGCTGTCTGAATTCAGTATGAGCTGAGCCTTTCCCCCAAGCATGTCTGGTTTTAAATCTCATTTAACAAATAAGATGTTCTCAGTACACTGGTGTGGGAAAGATTCAGCATTAAGGTATACAGAATTTCAAATCAGGTTGTTTTAAAAATAGCTTAATCACCAGGCCTGGTGGCTCACACCTATAATCCCAGCATGCAGGAGGCAGAGGCAGGTGAACTGCTGTGAATGTGAGGCTCACCTGGGCTACATAATGAGTTTAGAGCCAGCCTGAACCACAAAGCAAAACCTTGTCTCAAAAAAAAAATAAAAATAAAAATAGCTTGGTGTTAAATTGGGATTTAATCCTCAAAACTGTCATCAGACTACAACTAGTGTCCTCTGTTATCTGGTTAATGAAATAAGGCTATCAGTCTACTTAATACAGGACCAAGAAGATAACATCAGCACTTGAACAGAGGGAAATGAGAACAAAAGCAGACAATGGTAAAACCGTCTTTCACCCATAACACGGAAACCTGGAGGTAGGTTATAAAATGAAATGCTTTGCTTCCCTGAGCAAAATGATTTCTAATGCTTTTGGAGGATGTAACTTGCAAAAAGCCTTTGGGTAAAATGGTGTCCAAGAACAGAGGACTGCACAGAGTAGAGAGCACTGGAGGACACGTTCCCGTCTCTCAGCAGACTTGTCAGCAGTGAGTCTTCATCAGCAGTGGTAAACGACATAGTTAAATAACAGGCAGATCCCAGTAGTAAACAGCACAGACACAGCCTCTCTGAGATGGTGTCCAGGTGCCGAGAAAGAGAAGGAGGGAACGCGTCCCTGAGATCCAGCAGGGATCTGAAGGAGAACTGAAGCTCATGGGGAGATCGGAGAGAGACTTCAACAGAGGAGGAGGTGGCAGCAAGGTGCTCTCTCCCCAGCCCTGCTCGCTGCGTGGGAGGGGCGGCTGGAACCTGTGGCCCCACAGTGACTACTGGTGACCCTCAAGGGCTCCGTGGAAAAACTCACCAGTGGAACAGAGCAGCACATCGCAGTGGCTGGTCAGTCATGCAGGCTCAGATGTCCCCCAGGAAAGCGCTATTGGCCAGCAGCTATTTTGGAGAGAGGCCCACTGAGTGTGAAACTCAGAGCAGCCATAGGCTGGTTCCATCAGAGTGAGGAGTCTAAGTTGGCCGGAGTTCAGGGAGCCAAGTCCAAGCCAGCAGCAGGCAAACGGGATGATGCAGGCCGAACAAAACAGGTGCCAGCCTCGCAGCCAGAAAGCAGCATGTGCTTCAGAACTACAGGTCCAAGCCTGCCACGTCGCCCACGACCACACTGCAGATCTACCAGTGCTTTACTAGGGCCGGTCGGCGCGGCCCCGGACTCTGGCGGCCACTCAGCCGTGCAGCGGGGCCAGCAAAGACTCATCTCTAAGCGGACTTTTTTTTTCTCTTCTTTTCTTTTTCTTATTTCTATTTCTGCTTTCTCTTGTTTTTTACATGTGTGAACATTTTCTAGTGTTTTTGTTGCGCTGTTCTGTTCTTTTCTTTCTTTCTTCTCTCTTTCCTCTCTGACTTCTTCACTGGTTTTCCAAAGTTACTACAATCTTCCATTGTTTTCCAGCCTTACTTCCAATCTCCTTCTTTTTCTTTATTTTCCTCCCTAATCTCTTTTGAATTTTATCTCGAGAGCATATTTAATGTATACAATTTTCTAGTTTTAGATTTTGTCACATAACTACAATGCTAGTTCATATAGTTAAAGGTAGCAACTTAATAGTTACCATATTTTTAATTTTCTAGGCTATATTTAATGCTCTCATTGTTGCTGATTGTACTACTTTAGCCAAGGTAACATAATTGATCTAATCAACTTTTCTTTTAATGTCAAGACTAGATTGCCTAATGGTCATCAACAATACTATGGGCTGATGGCAAAGGATCAGGGGCTAGGCAAAATAGGCACAACTTCTCATCCCCCAAAAACTGCAGAGGTGGAATCTTGCATTAGACTCAAAACCCCAAAGCAGCTATATCTAAAAGATGTGTCTAAGACATAGTCATTTCTTAAGGGTTCTAAATATTAACAATAAAGCTAACTGTCATAAGTAATTTACAAGCATCAATGCAGGAATTCAAA
>PVIR01026254.1:0-23925 GCA_004026965.1 Petromus typicus | reverse complement strand
TACTTAAATGGACATACCTTGAGGATATCCTCATAAGTGAAATAAATAGGTCACAGATAGGTACATATCATATCTTTTCTCTGGCATGAGAAAATAAAAATGTAAATGAGTCCTAGAATTGTATGTTATGTATTGTCAAATAGTAAATGCTCATATTAAAATAGGGTGAAGGGGAAAAATAATGGTATTATAACAAAAAAGTAAGGAAACAAATTTTATGTATATGAGGCGGCAGTAGTGTAGGTAGGGCTATGGGGAAAAATGAGAATTAAGTAGTGTCATATACTGGTACAAATCCTCATTATGGAGTGCAGCCATGATGCATATATGTAATGTACCAATAAAGATTTAAATAAATAAAAAAGAAAGGCAAATTAATCCTTAAATATAAATTTGAAATATCATTTCTTGCCATCACAGATTTAGGTGTTGTATATTTGACATCTTAATGATATTTTATCTATGAATTTTAAAAAATAGATATAGTTCCATTACTTGTGTCATCTTTAATTCTCAGCACTGTCTATTTTTATCTATAGGTACTACAAATCTTTTATCAAAATCTGTCTATTTCCTATGTCATACTATTGTAAAAAGTTTTGTATTGAAATTCTATTTGTTCATAATGATACAGCATTCAGCTGTTTTGCATTCTAACATTTAATTCTGCAGCTTTACCAGACTTATTATTATTTTCATTAGATTTTTGCTAAATGTCATAAGGTTTGCAATATGCATGATTATGCCATTTTAAGTAGTTTATGATGTTAGGTCCCTATTTTAATTTCAGTTTGTAGTCTACTTCAAAGGGAAAAAATGCTGATCTTCAGATCAAATGCCTGAGGGGATCAAAATCATAGGAAAATATGCAGGTTAGAGCAAATTGAGAAAATGAATTTGAAGGAACTACTCCTAATAATGTTAAAATTAAATGAATCGTGAGTCTTTGTCTGCCCATTGAAATACACAGCGCTTTCCCGGACCTAGTGCTTGAATAAAATGATGGCAGCATTTGAGAGAACAAAAACAACCACAAAAGTAACTGCAGTGGTCTCTCCGTTCATTCACGTATTGGGATGTAGCTGACTGCTATTTTTCCTTCTCATGGGCCACATGTGTTATATAGTCAGTTTCGTATAACATCATGTAGAGAGAGATGATTGTGGTTCATTTAGAGGGAGGTAAAATGGTGAGAATATGAGACACTAAGGTAAAAAGTCACTTAATTGCCAAAGAGAAAATGTGAAGCAGATGGAAGAAGAAGCTGGGGGTTATGGTTGCTAATAAATGTTTCTAAATATATGAAGGGTCGTCTCATGCCAAAAATATATAGCCCCACACAACTTCCCTTGTTTAATTTGTCTTTTAGAAAATCACATGCTAATGCTTTAGTTTTTTTTCTTGTCTCATCTTCAAAGTTCTAACAACATGGACTTTTGGACACTATCACACCATGTTCAAAACTCAAAATCAAATTTTATTTCTTGTTCTTATTTGGATCTATTATTCACAATTAAAAGAGAATCATTAATAATGTCTCTTGAATTTATAAGCATCAGGCACAGCTAAAGACTTTCAAACCTTTCAGCATCTTGGCAAATAAGTTTGAGACAAAAGATGATAATTGTAAGTTGGCAGTGTTTATTTTCTGAATTATTCATTAGTTTTTATTAGAAATATTTGAATAACATTACTAAAATTTATCACATTCAGTAGGAAGGCATCTGTGCCTGTATAGGTAGTATTTTCCAAGAAGATCTCAGTTAAAGTTTTACATAAATCAGATGATAAACACACTTTTTAGAAGTTACCTTACTTTCTTTCCTTAGCTTTATTTTCTATAAAACTATATACACAGGAAAATTTTCTATTAAGGATTTGATATAACTGCATCAGATATCTTTAGGACATGAAAAAGAAGCGTTAATATTTTATCCCCCATTTAAAAAAATCTTCCTCTTCCAATTACTTGTTTGTTATTAATATTATTATTCTAATGCTATATTCAGTAAAACTGTTATTTTTACTGGTTCTAATGTTGGCTTATTCTTAGTGTGGTTAAAAATGAATTTATTAGAATGGGATCCCATTTGTTGATTGCTTCTGCTAATTCTTGTGCTATAGAGGTTTTGTTCAAGAAGTCATTCCCTAAGCCAATGTCTTCAGAGTTTTACAACAGGTTGCAACAGGTTTATTGTGTCCCTTTTAATATTTAGGTCTCTCATCCACTTTGATTTTAGCTTGGTACATGGTGAAAGAGATAGGTCTAACTTTAGCCTTTGGCAAGTTAAAGCCCAGTTTTTCCAGCACCATTTGTTACACAGACTATCTTTCCTCCACTGAGGATTTTTGGCTCCTTTGTCAAAGATGGGGTGACTCAGTGTATATGGAATAATTTTTGGATTTTCCAATGTACTCCATTGATCCTCAAGTCTGTTCTTCCCAGCAAAAGAAACCACAACTAGAGTGAAAAGGCAAGCAAAAATATGGGAAAGAATCTTTACCAGCTATATCTCAGCCAAAGAGCTACTATCTAGAATATAGAAAAAGTTTTAAAAGACTCAGCCCACCCAAATTTAAAGACGCAGTTCGAAAATGGATATCCAAAATGAACAGATATTTTTCAAAGGAAGAAGTAAGAGCACTAAGAAGTATATGAAGAAATGCTCAACATCATTGGTCATTCAAGAAATAAAGATGAAAACAACACTGAGATTGCATCTCACTCTGCAAAGAATGGCTGCTATTTCAGAATTAGCCAGCAAAAAATATTGGCAAGGCTTCAGAGAAAAAGAAACCCTTCTCCACTGTTGGTGGGAGTGTAGACTCATACCACCTCTGTAGAAATCAGTGTGGAGACTCCTCAGAAAGTTAGGATTGGAGGTCCAATTCAATCCAACCATTGCTCTGCTAGGTATATACACAAAAGAATTAAAAGCTTCATATCACAGTGACATATGTGCACCCATGTTTATAGCATCTCAGTTTGTGATTGCTAAATCCAGTAAACAACCAAAATATCCATCCACTGGAGAAGATGTGGTTCTTTTATAGAATGGAGTATTACTCTGACATTAAAAAGGAAAAGATTGATTGATGGGACTGTAGACTCGTACAACCCCGTGGAGATCAGTTTGGAGAATCCTCAAAAAGCTAGGATTGGCAGTCTCATTTGACCTGGCCATTGCTCTGCTAGGTATATACACACAAAAATTAAAAGACTCATATCACAGTGACATATGTGTACCCATGTTTATAGCAGCTCAATTTGTGATTGCTACATCTTGGAAACAACCTAAATGTCCATCAACTGGAGAATGGATAAAAAAGCTGTGGTTCTTCTACAGAATGGAGTATTACTCTGCCATAAAAAATGATAAGTTCGAATCATTTATACTTAAATGGACATACCGTGAGGATATCCTCATAAGTGAAATGAATAGGGCACAGATAGGTACATATTGCATCTTTTCTCTGGTATGAGAAAATAAAGATGTAAATGAGTCCTAGCATTGTATGTTATATATTGTAAGATAGAAAATGCACAATGTAAGTAGGGTGAAGGGGGAAAATGTTGAGATTGTAACAAAAAAGTAAGGAAACAAATTTTATGTATATGGGCGGGTGGTAGGGTGGGTAAGGCTATGGGAAAAAATGAGAATTAAGTTGTGTCTTATACTGGTACAAATCCCCATTATGGAGTGCAATCATGGTGTGTATATTTAATGTACCAATAAAAATAATAATAAAAAAGGATAAGATTGAGTCATTCATACTCAAATGGATGTATCTTGAGGGACAACCTCATAAGTAAAATCAATAGGCTACAAATGTGTAAATATTGTATCTTTTCTGATCTAAGAAAATGAAGTTGTAAATGAAGTTGTAGTATGTATAGCTGATATTATGAAATAGAAAATATTTAAAAGGAAAGATGGTGTAGGGGTAAATAACTAAGGGATAAAGAATGTGACAGTAATAAAGAAAAAGGAAACAAAGATATAGGGGCTGGGGGGTTGCAAGGATGGAGGGAAAGAGGAAAAATGAGAATCAAGTCATATATTCTAGTACAAACTCTCAATGTTGTTTATGATGAATTAAGTTGTGTCTTATACTGGTACAAATCCCCATTATGGAGTGCAATCATGATGTGTATATTTAATGTACCAATAAAGATAATTAAAAAAAGATTTAAAAAATGAATTTATTCTTCCCTGCTTTTGGTATCCACTAATTCTTTGTGAAAGCAACTATATTTGATCATACTTATGGAATTGATTTTTATGGTGAGTAAATTTGGAGCATATCTACTTTTCTGAGCAATTATCAACTGTGTACACAAATTCAGCAACAATATAGATGGATTTGAGCACAATTCTATTGCATGTTTGTGTCAACTAATGCTTGGAAAATCTATTTTTTCTATAGTGTTTATCTGAATTGTATTGTGTGTCTTAAGTCATGACAGATTTTATGACTTGCTCCTTCTCTTCGGGAGAGGAGCCCAGCCCTGAGAAGCAGAGATCTGCTTGGAGCTCACAGATGACTCCTTGAGCTCGTATGACCTTCACGTGATGACTTTCCACAATGGACCTAAATTTCATCATATTGAAATGCTTATGGAAGGCATGAAATATATCTTTTTAGATTTTAAATTTTATGGGATATATCATATATATATATATATGATTAAAAATGTGATTTCCTTTTATAAAGAACTTGAATTTGTGAAATCTGTAAAGGTCGACTGAGTTTTTAACTAAAGCATTTAAAAAAACTTTCACTGCAGATGAAAATACATTGATTAAAGGTTTCAGTATGTTCCATTTTCAAGGTGCGGAGAAACCAAAAACTTGCTAAATAATTCAATACATTTTCATTTCATTTTTTTACCTGTAATACAGATAGAACCCCAAATCTGTTTGAACCAATTCAAACATAAACTATCCAACATTGCACACTGGAGAACTTGTTAGAGGACTTCTAAATTCAGAACACATTCAAATTTTTCAGTCCCAAGTACAGTGATGAGCCAAATATAATATATCTGTGAACAATTATTAAATTACAAGAAGTAAGTCTTTGATGGCACAATGCACTGATTTATTAACTTTCAAATATTTTCCGAACACTGATTCATGAGAGCTTCATCCATTTTATTTATGAGAATACATAAATACATGGTGTAATTCATCCATATATCCACAGTCTTAGCATGTTTTATTGAAAAACTGAATCTACCATCACACTGGACACATGCTTTTCCTGAGGACCATTGATCCCTAACTCTTTCCTAGTGCTTGTATGTCCCTGGCTTTCCCCTTCTGTGCATGTTGGATATTACCTCCCACACTGCTCATCCACTGGGCTCATTTATAAAGTGCGAACTTGACTTATTTTCTACTCTTCTTATTATAACTATTTGCTAATTTGCTGGTTACTTTGCCCTATTTTGTGACATTTTTTTCTCTACCAAATCTAATTTTCTATTACAGATCTATAATATTGCTAGTGATAATTATTCCACTTTACTATAACCATCCACTTGTAATTTTACCTTGTCTGTGTGCTTCAGCAACACATATACTAAAATTGTACCTTGAAATTTGTGAACACAATTGTTTGCATGCAAAAAAAGTAGTTTCCAGACATCTCCTTTCCTAAATACCACTATATAACATTACTGAGTTTTGTGTGATTCAAAAGGTATTTTTAAAATTATTTTCTCTACAATTACCTAAAAAGAAAAAAAGTGGCAAGATAGTAATGATAATCTCTGATTTAAAATAAAACATGCTTTGTTAGTTGTGTAGTCAGAACTGTAAATGTAGTATCTCTATGTTGAAATGCAGCCTTTTCCAGATAGAAGATAGGACAGAAAACTCAAGGTATTCATTCTTCTATTATTCCACTGAACACAATTTTTTTTTTAAGGTTTTTAGAGACAGGGTCTCACTTTGTAGTTCAGGCTGGCCCTGAGCTCAGCCTCAAACTCACCTCACAGCAATCCTCCTGCCTCTGCCTCCCAAGTGCTGGGATTACAGACGTGAGCCATCACGCCCGGCACTGTGGTATGTGGTACTGGTTGCTGCTGGATGTGGGTCTCCACACCCAGTATTGTTATGTGGTTACTGGGGATCGAACCAGGGCCCTTGCGCCTGCAAGACAGGTGCCGGAACCATTGAGCTAAATCCCTGGCCCTGAACACAATTTTTAATGTTTGTCTCATGGCCCATAACATATGTGATGCATTATATTTCTCACCATTTCTTATCCAAATATTTCTAATTATGAAGATAAGACTGATGGCTATGGAAGACCAGATTTGGAGTGGGAAAATGGACTAATTGTCTAGAGGAAAGAAATGTCAACTATAAGACAACGAAATGGGGCAAACTTGTGTCATAACTGAGCAGCCTGTGCACATTTCATGCAATCACAAATGTGACTGAACTTAGGTCAGCTAGGAGTTGACTAGTTTAAGTAATTGATTAGCAAATATCTTAACTCGGGGGAAGCAAAATCAAGAAAGAACTTAACAGATCCGACAGCCTCTGGGATAGTGTTGTTTACCAAAATTGAATTATAAGGCAAAAACATAAGATTCATAGCCAAATTTAAGCCTTCTATTAGCTATAATTAAAAAGTTAAACTAAACAGGAAAAATTAATCTTAAATGATGTTTGATTTAATTCAGCGTATGAAGAATATCATTTTATTGAATTAATATAAATTATTGACATGATATTTTATTTAGTTGTTCTCATATTAAGTTTGAAATTTGGTGTGTATGTATATTTCTATAACTATGCAATCCAAACTAGACTCAAGTATGAGATAACCTTATCCTTGTAGTACCTCCTATATCTCCAGCTGAAGTAGGTCATATCTGAGGTATTCAATATTATGACATAAGACTTTCTATAAGCTGGAGTTTCAACATGGGTGAATAGGCTTGTTGTAGATTAAAGGAGTTAAATATCTGAACAAAAACAAATTGTTCTAAAAGTGCAACAGGATTTGGAAACTTTAGAGCAATGTGTCTATGATATAAGCTAAAGTTGATAAAGCTATAGATGCTTTGTTAATTTTGGTTATCTCTAAACTGTAGCAGATTAAGAAATTCATTTGGAGGCTGGGGATTTATCTCATTGGTTCTGGTGACTGCCTTGCAAGTACACGGTCCTGAGTTTGATCCCTGGTAACCACATACAACAATGCTGGGTGCAGTGACTCGTGCCCACAGGAATCAGTTCCACATACCACAGTGCCTAGTGGGATCCTTACATCAGTAATCCCAGCACTTGGGAGGTAGAGACACTAGGATTTCTGAGAGTTCTAGGCTTGCCTGGGCTATATGGTGAGCTCAGGGCCACCCTAAACTACAAAAGAAGACACTGTCTAAAAAAAAAAAAGAAAAAGAAAAAGAAATTCATTTGCTTACACTTTTGTATTTCCTAAATGGCTATGTTGCCCAAATCCCTGATCATTTACAGAGTTCTTAGCGACTGAGACGCCCTACAATCTAATAGAACATGTGTAAGGGATTAGAGAGAAAATATGTAGGTTAAAAATATATGTGACTAGAAACTTGATGAATGCTGTGAAAATTACTTATTAAAAATGATATACAGAAAATAATGATTCAGTCAGAGGTTTTTACAGACATCCTCTTTGAGAAGTTATTTAAATCAAGACTGGGAAAAATAAGTCACATAAACTATAGCAGGAAACTAATTTCACAAAGATAAAATAATATATGCAAATAAATATACAAACATGCATGTCAGCATGTGCAAGCAAATTAGGTCTGTTACAGTGTTAGTCAGAGGTTGGAAAAATGAACAACATCAGCTCAAGGGTGCTGTAAAGACCATGACTATTGCTTGTGTGACTTCAAGTGACCATAAATAAGCTGTCTGATCACTTCTGTTTCATGTTCTCCTTGACAAAATAGATTCAATGAGAATATATAGCTTATAAGTTACTGCTCATGCTCCAAAGAGAAAGTTTTATATTTCTTGCACATAATAAACATGTAGCAAATTTACTTAACATATTTAAAAAAGTTTAGCTCTATGTATATTCAAAATAATTTGAGGCTTGAATACAGTATAATAAGTGCCTACCACAATGACTGGTTGGTGAACTTTTATATTGGAGGGAGATGGTATCGTATTAAAAGTATTTACAGAAGAGATAAAAATCATTGCAATAGTCCACCTGCAAAAATGCAGGCTTGACATGGACTGTAATGATAGATAGAGATAGCAGTGAATAATTTTTCTATGTATTGATCGAATAGGTTTGACAAAAACTGGTTGGCTAAATATGGACATAACAAATAGAGAAAATGTTTTAGAAACTATCCAAAAGCAGTTTCCTTGTTACCAGTGACACCCCGCTGTCTTCTGGAGACACACAATTCTGGCTGAGTTTAGTCAATGAAAAGCTCTGAAGGGCAGTGAAGTTAAAGTTCCTCTGCAGAAACAAAACTGCACTGTCGCTCCTTCTTTCTTCATGGCCTGAGGCTTAAATGGGGATTGTATCAGAAACAAACATGTACAGCTATTTCACTGCTTCTTGGAAAATTTCTCTGGTAGTGCAAGCAGGTGGTGCTATTGCTAGAATTTTTTGTATTTCTGCAAATTGATGATCTTCCCAAATGAAATAGAAACTTAGACAGAGCTTCTTGAACTTTACTTCTCCAAGATTTTAAAGAAATTTAACATACAGTGTCCCTTTCTTGAGGAGATAATGCTTTTCAGATTTTCGTGATCAACTATGAGCAAACTGTGTTAATAACATACAGGCTCTGAGTTTCCCCTACATTCTCCTAGTATCAATTATAGCTCTCGCAAAATGAAGCAATTTTGTTAGATCTAGAAAGTGAAGAATAACAAAAGTGATTATCCCATGAAGATGAACAATGACCTGCAGAGAAAGAAATATTCTATAGATCTCAGGTTATATTATTTTTTGCACAAATGTCCTATTTAGTGCAATAATTCATCTGTGATCACTGAAATTTTCCCAGAAATCTGATCTCATTTGACTCATTGTAAGATGCACACAGGGATACACACCACAAAAACAAATAAGCAATAACAGAAGGTTCTCCTAGACATTCCTTAAATGAATATTCCAATAATTCTCATGCATTTGGCTTCCCAAATTAAAGTCAGAATGTATATCCCTCCATCCTGTAATTTGTGTTTAGCAATTATCAAACCAGGATACAGGAAAACAATTCATCTAGGTTTTATCCAATAAACATGATACAAGCCTCGACACTTTTATTTTAATACTCTTGTAGTTAATTCTGAGAAATATAAATTCAATAATAGTGTTTTAGGAAAGCATATGTACATAAGAAAGTACCTTAGTCAAATTCATAAATTGACTCATTCAGGTTTATCTTAGTGAATTGTAATAGATGGCTATCAGAAAATCTTAGATTTTGAAACTGCCCATGTCTCTGAATCAAATATAAAACTAGTGTTAGCATATTATCAGATGTAATAAAACTTAGACATTGCAATGATAAACTATATACTAATATGGATTCTTTTCATCTTATGATTTTTAAACTGTTTACTATTTGACTATGTTCTGACATGTCAAATCCAAATCTTTAGTAATTTATTAGAAATCATAAAGTCTATTTCATGTGTTTGGTACATTTCCCAATGTTTGACATAGACTATATAAAAATAATGCTGTTATAAATTCATGCAGTACAAATGTGTGATAACATTCAGGCTGTCACAGTTCATTTAATTCTTATTAAAGTGAAATAGGACTTGTCTATGACCCCAAAAGAGCTCTCATGTCTCCTGATCCAGCTCTAACTATTTTTCTTTTTTGGTAAGTGAATTTATTCAGGACAATTTTTACATATATTAAATGCCTAATTTCTTATTTTATTCATCACCTATTAAGCACACAGCTCTCTAGAAAAGAGACAGCTTGTATGATAAATTAGAATGAATTCACCAAAGCATATCAGATATTAATAAAATAACTCCAAGTAGAGAAAAAGGATAAGTAACCACAGTATCTTCCAATGTCCTACAGTGTCACTATAGGGCTCTGGATATGAAGTGGTTTGTACTTAAAATCTTTATTTAATATACTTTTTTATTTATTGGGAAGTTTCTGAAAAAAAAAGGTCGATGAATAAAGGCAGTGCTTTAAAAATATTCTGGAATATAATTTTTGCATTTGATATCCAGTAGAGTGATTCATACTGCACTATGTTTCAAAGTAAAATTGCTCATAAGGGTCCTATAGTTACAGCCTGGCAAATCCATGTTTTATAAAAGTTTCCATAATTCTTTAGTAAAGCATTAAACTCACTTGTCTGTTAAATTATGTAAGAATAAATTGAACTATAGGATTTTGCTTTAAAGAAATGATAGCGATGGCCACTACTAAAAGAAGATCTGTATCTTATAAAATGTATTGTATATGATAATAACTTTATAGAAAGTGTCCATTCAAAGAAATGGCTGCATGGGGAGAAATTCAGGATGAAATGTGAAGTTACATGCTAAAAATCTAGGTTACTTCAAAGTCACATAAACTTCTGCTAAGCAAGCCAAGTTGTAACAGTGGAGACTGAAAATCCAATAAAAAGAAATATCTTTTGTAAGGGGTGAAGACAGCAGAGCCAAAGGATAGACATTTCATTGTAAATGAACTGACTGACTGAACAGTCAGCCAATTAACTGGTATATAACTAGCCAGAAATTTAGACAAAGCTAAGCTGAATAAGATCACAGTATGCTTCCTAATTGTAATAATAGAAACACTTCTATGTAATTATTTCTATATGTTAAAATAAAATAAAAGATCTAATAACTTGCACTATATTTTATGTATATTTTCTATTTTTTTAAAATTCAAACACATCCTGGTACTTGAGATATTTTAATAAGTTCTTACAAATAAATTGAAATTGGGATTATGATCATTTTTCCTAACAATGTTTTATTGCTCGCTCAGATAGATGTTATTATTATCACTTTTGGACATAAACTTAAGTAGAGATTTTATGTATCTTAACAAAAATTGATAGAGACAGTACTCAAACCTGTCTTTCTGGAAGTAAAAGAGTAAAATTATATTATATATTGAGTAACACTCAGGACAGTGAAAAATGTCATTTAAACATTTCACTGCTTACTACTTGTGTTTTAGAACTCCAGACAATAGTCTAGAACAAGAATTGTGAAACTGGCTATCGAGTCAGCTGTCAGACTTCATAATGGATGCTGTATTAGAAATTATGCCTATTTACTTATGTATTCTCTGATTTTGTAATGCTTCAAAGCACAGGTAATTAGTTTAAATAAATACTATAATGGAAACAAACCTGAAATATTCATTTTCCAACTTTAAAGAAATAGTTTTGTGGCCACTGATTTGGAATTCAAATTGTTTCAGCCAGAGACAACTCAAAAAACTGTACAATAAAAATGGCAAGTTGTTCAGAGAAAGTGAAAGAATATTACAATGATCTTAAGATGAATGTATGTTTTAGTAGTGTGTATTACTCAAAATGTATTCATTTCACATTAACTGACATATAACTTTACTTGTAATAGTTATTTTATTTTATTTCATTTCATGTTATTTTAGCAGTGATAGCGATGGTACTTGTGACCATGTATATGGTGTTTAAGAACTTTATGACCAAACTCCATACCCAGTCACATGATTGTCAGATTAGATCAGATTTAATTATAATATTCAACACACTTCATAGGGAATGATGATCATTATAATTTAAATGGAATAATATGTTTCAAAAGTAAGGAATCTTTCACATCTTTGTTAATATTAAACAATCAGAAAAAAATTCCTTAAGAAAAAACTTTCAGATAAAGATAAGAAATTACTGTTTCAGTAATTAATTCAAGGTAAGTAAAACTATTAAGAAACAAGTCATTTATAAAGGAAAGCCTGTAGAGTCACAGATAACTTGTTAACATAAAAACAGCTGAGTCAACAAGAGCTTGGAGTGAAGGACTTCAAGTTCTACAAGCAAACATCTTCCAATCCAGATTAATTTATCCTACAAAACTATCTTTCACCTGAACACAAAGCAAAACCCTGTCCCAAAAAACCTTAAAAAAAACAAAAACAACAACAAAAAAAACTATCTTTCAGAATTGATGAGAAATAGGATACTTCATGAAACAGAATGTCTTAAAACTAGCTTTCTACATACTGAAAAAAAAAGTCTATATCTTTCACCATGTAGTAAAATTGAAATGAATCAAGGATTTAAATATAAAACAGAAACACTAAATCTACTGGGAAATAGGATAAGTAAAACTCTTGAAGCTGTAGGTATAGGCAAACATTTCATGAACAAATACTAGTCTCACAGGAAATATTACAAAGAATGATCCCAAAAGTGGGATCTCATCTCATTAAAAAGCTTCTTCACAGTAAACAAAAATCATCAACAGACATACAGAGTGGAAGTGTTTTTTCTTTAACTAGCTGTTCCTCAGACAAAGGACTAATATCTATAATATATAAAGAACTCAAAATATCAAGTCCCCGAAATTTACAGACCCAATCAAAATACCATCTAAGGTAAAACACATTTCTCAGATGAAGTAGAAAAAGTAAATAAATATATGAAAAATATTCAACATCTGAGAGAGATGAATTATCTGGGAGACATAAATGAAAACAATGCTGACTTTCGATTATTCTATAAAGAGTGGCGATTTTCAAGAAACTGACCAATAAGAATTGCTGATAGAAGTGTGAGGAAAAGAGATCTTCCTGTACTGTTGATGGGTACATCGGCTAGTACAATCACTGTTGAAATCTATGTGAAAGTTCCTCAAAAATCTAAAATTAGTTTCCATTTGACCCAGCTACTTTCATTCTTGTTATTTTCCCCAAAGAATTAAAAGCATCATACCACAATGATATATGCACATTTATGTCATACTAGCACAATTTATAATAGCTAAATATTGAAATCAGCCCATTGGTGGACAAGAGGATAAAATTGAGAATTTTTAAAATTGACATTATTGGTACACTTTATACACATACTATGAACACAGTCAAAATGGAGAATTTGTACCTATACATGACTCTTCTTGATTCTCATGTTTCTCCTTTCCCCTGCCTTCCCTACAACCCCTACTCCATATTCAAGCCTTGTTTCCTTTTTTTAAACATCAAATTTTCCTTTTCCTTTTTTTACTTTCCTCAACCCAACTTTTCCTTTTTCCTTTTGCGCATTTTCATTCTATTTCACATTATCTATCATAACTTTTGGCATTCATTCACATCTTTAGTTTTTCATACTAGAGAAAAGATAAGGTATATACACATCTGTGTCCTATTATTTCACTTATAAGTATGTCCTTAAGCTTTCTTTTCTACACAGTAGAATACTAATCACCATAAAGTAGGATAAATTTGAGACATTTCTATGTAGTGCAGGAATCTCTAGATCATATCCTTATGTGAAGTAAATTGGATATAAATATAAATATCTCATTCTTTCCTTGGTTTAAGAAACTGAAAGTTTAGATAAAGACCAAGATGCATAATAGATATTAGGTAAGGGAAAGAAAATATTCAAATGAAAAGGGAAATGGAAGAGAGATGGAGAGAGAAGGAAAGGGAACAAAGAGTGGAAGAAAAATAAAAACAAAGCTTTTATAAATGAAGGAAATAGGAGTTGAAGAGAGGAAAGAGAATTAGAGAAAAAAAGAAGAATCAAGATATATCATGTACAGGTACAAATTTCCTATGATAAATGTGATTATTATGTATCTCTAAAATGTACCAATTAAATTAATTAAAAACAAAGTTGTACATGTATTGATATAGAAAGATATATATTATGACATATCTTCATACATGATCAGGTGTAGTAAGTATCTTGGTTCATGAAGGTTTGGGGCACAAAAATTCTCTTCACAGATAAAAGCATTCAGTAACATTTTGCTTCAATTAGCAAGCTCCAAATTGGGTTTACACGCAAGACCAAGATCATCTTCCCTACACATACACAGTCATTTTCCACCAAAGTATAAAACAAATCAGGCTCATAAACTGAGGCAACACTATCCACTTAGCAAGTTGATATTAAGAAGTTTTAATATTTTATTAATGCTTTATTGAGAAGTTATTATACTATGGCTATAGTATGAGTTTATTCTCTTGCAATGCAAGAAGTTAGCTTCTCTCAGTGTTTTGCCTGCTCACAGAAGGCATGGAAATTTCAGGCCACAGACAGCAGATTCTGTTACTCATGCTAAGAGGAATAGCAAGGGTTTCAGTTTTTGCACTGCTTCCCACCTCACTTTCACAGAGTAGAACAAGGGCATCTTCATGACTTCTGCACTTTTATTGTTTTGCACTTAAGAAAGGGCATCCCTATTTTAGGAAACCTTAACCATTTCTACCAGACAGTACATAGGACTGCTTTTGGCTCCGATGGGGGATGCTATCTAACCTTACAAACTATGAGCAAACATGACTGGGACACTATCTTTATCATCTAAGACTGTTTATTAGAACTCATCATGCAAACAGGTCCAGGAAGAAAATCAGTTCTCTAAAAATTTCAGCAACTTGATTATAGAAAGAGCTGTGATATTAATGGCTTATTATAACATGCAGATTTTATATTTTTTATTCATGTTAAAATTATTTATTATTTAATGGGACTAATTTCAGTGCTTTCAGATCTTCACATCAGGGCTTTATCTCCTAGTTTCACATGTGCTAGTGTCAGATATGCTCAGCATTTATCTCTCAGTTTTGAAATTAAGTATTTTTGAAAAGACTTTGGGCATAGAACCAAGAGATAAAAATTTAGAAGATGTGACCCCCCACTTGTACAAAGTTAAAAAAAGTTGAGTAAACTGAAAACACAATAACTTCTCTTAAAAATTCTCAGATAACTGAGGTTTGAGGGGAAAATTATATCTTGGAGTCTGGACAGAGACGTATATTCAGAAAGCCACACATGAGGTCTGCTTCCTGGAAGAATGGCCCCTGGGACCATCAGTGGAACAGATGACTGGAGGCTGAGTGTGGACGAGCAAAGGGTACGATCCTACCGGGACTCTAATTTGTATGGGTCTCACTTGAGGCTCTCTGGAGCGTTTTTATGACAAAGAGCTAAATCATGGACAGTAAATTAAATTGTGAGTTTCTAGTAATAACAGGAAAACTAACCATTGAGAATACACAAACTGAGAGTTTTCCAGAAGGAACAGATCCTCAGGAGCCTGAAGCATTCCTCTGAGACCAACTGTGCAAAGGCAGAAAGCTTCATTAGACAAATCATCTCATTCTAGCTCCCGCTCACTTTCTAGAGTACTGTTGGTTAGGAATACCTGTGAATGTCACTACAGGCACCTTAGCTCTATAAAGAGATCAGCTGCAAGTTGAAATTTAATTATAATGTTATGGAACATTTCTCCTCTCTCCTCCCTTACATTAAAACCAGCGGGTCATAGATAAATAATAACAAAGAAATATAAGGACACCTGAAGATGTCACTTGATGAACAGATAACAATGAAGAACAAGTTAAATATTAACCTGAATATGTCAGTCACCAAAGGGAGCCTCTGGAGACCTATTCCAAGGCCTTCTCTCTGGACTGCGTGTCCTGCCCTTTGTATATTTTGAGGCAGGGTCTCACTAAGTAATCAAATTGGATAAGCTAGCTTCAACTTGAAATTCTCTTGCAGGCTTCCAAGTGTGTGATTAGAGGGGTCCATAACATTTTCACTTCATTATTATTTTTATATATTTAATTTTTACTGTGCTGACGATTAAACACTAGACTTTGGACTTGGTAATATTCTACCACTAAACTACTTCTACAGCTTATGCAACATCAATTTATATGTGAATGATATAACTATATTAACTAAAATCAGAAATAGTGAGTGTGGTTGTAAAAGATGCAGTGTATATTTTATAAAAGAAACTCATTTTAGGTTATAAATACTTTCAAATCAGAGGATGGGATGAGATAGATTATATTAGCATTTATCAAAATATAATAATGTTTCCAGACAAAGTGAACTTTAGAACAAGGGAACATTTGGAGGATTTAAAAGATGTATAGGAGTATACTATTATATATATCACATGTAAGATATATATATGTGTGTGTATGTTTCATTAAATAGTAATAGATTATATAATGTTGAGAGGATAATTCATCAAGATGGCATAATAATTCATAATAATAGAATATAAAATATATGAGGTAAAATAAATAACCCTGAAAGGGTATAAACAAAAACATGAAAGATGCTCCTTGAATTACAATCTCAAGTCCTAGTGCATGGAACTTTAACTGAAAAATATAAGTTAAGTGTTCATTTAAAACATCCACCTATTAAATATTTTTCCTACCTGAAAGATGCTCAAAGTATTTACATTAGCCTAGCTTTGACTATAATCATCTAGCACAATGTAAATAAGCATATATAATGTAAAAGTTTTAATATCTCATGTCATTTACTGAATATTAAAAGTGAAAAAATGGTTATATGGATATAGCTTTCACATATTCATATAATTAATAAATTGTAAATCAGAAATATCTATATTTTAGGGATTTTGATACTCTTTTTTTTTTTTAAGACAGGGTCTAACTTTTGTGGTTCAGGCTGGCCTAGAGGTCACTATGTAGCTCAGGCAAACTCAAACTCAAAGAAATCCTCCTATCTCTCCTCCCAAATGCTAGGATTACAGGCATTAGCCATCACATCTGACAGTGTGGTATGTGGTACAGGTTGCTGCTGGGCATGAGTCACCACACCCGGCCTTGTTCTATGCAGTAAAAAGGAATGAACTTGGGACCTTGCTTTTGCAAGGCCAAGGACAGAACCACTGAGCTAAATCCCTGGCCATCTACACTCCTTTTTTGTTAGCAACAGTTGAAGCAGATAGACTATTAATTAAGAATCATTTGATAAAACAATTCAGTCTCATTGGCATTCATAGACTACTCTTGCCAGGAATAGCAAAGTACTATGGCACCTTGGTGAATTTAATAGATTTTAGACTTTGGGAAGATGGCTGTGTTTGGGTTTGTATGGAGAAGACACTTATGGTTGTATATAGCATGCAATGCAGAGCTTGCAAACGGCAACACAATCTTGTCCAGTGGTTTTGTTTGTGACCTGAAATGTTTGCAAATAGAAATGTTTATGAAATGAAGAATTACTAGATACAATTCGTCTCCATGAAATATTAACCAACAGAAGCCAACCATATTCTTTCACTATAAACATTTAGGCAAATTTTAACCACTGAGCAGTTCACCCTGAGCGGGCGTCGCATTTGTTTGTATACTGACTCTCCTGATTGTCCTTCAGAAGGTGTCCTTTAACACAGGTTATTCTCCTTCAGAGTACAAAATTGTCATTTTTTGTCTCTTATTCTATTATCTTAAAAATTAATGGAAAATATGCAATTTCTTGCCATCCTATGTTTAATAATTCTACTGGCAAACAGTGAAGGAAAAATGATTATAAAAATATATTCTTATATTAAAAAATTGAAAGGCAAGTGAATATAGAAGTATATTAATAATATTACCATTTATCTGAAAAGCCCACTTCTAACACTAACATGTTGATGAAGCTAAAAATATTAGTACATCTTTTAGCCATATGAAACTGACATTACAACTTTTAAAATTTGTGATGAATAGCAAAAGCGATTTATAGGGTGAAATATACAGCATTAAATGTCTCTTAAAACAGCAGAAAAATCTAAAATTCAGACATGAACTCACTGTCGGTAAATACAGTTAAGTGAGAGAAACTAGTCTGGAGTACATATCATATAATTAAAGCTACATGACAATCTATAAAGGACAAAATTGTAAAGAAAATAAAACAATCAAGGCTGTTGGGGTTGTGTCGAAGGCAGGAAGGCTAGAAGGTGAGGAAAATTTCTAAACAATTGGATTTTTATCATGCAAAGCCATAATTGAAAATATGTAACTCTAGGCATTTTCCAAATACCTTTGTCAAAAAGTTCCTGACTTTAACTTATAATTGAATTCTGTAAATATTTTGGACTTTAAAGGATCTTGGTATGCAGAGAAAAAGAACAAATCAATTGAACCATTTTACAAGTGTATGAACTAGCTCTCCAAGGCAACAGAGGAACAAGGTGATGACCTATGGAACTGTGGAGATGAAGAGGTTCTGTAGAGCCAAAGTGACAGAAATTATGTTAGTTTCATGGCCTATGTAATAAGATTTTGCCCCACAGATTGCTACTGATAAATCTGGACACAGTTATCGATGTGCATTAAACTATTAATACTAAGTGGGTGAATGGCAGGTGTTTAGAACCAGTCTTTTCAGCCTTGTAAAGTTTAGAACAGAGCAGAGCTAGAATGGTCCATGAGCTGATGGGTTCAAGTTAGAAACATTAGAATGTTCCTTTGACTAATGCAAGTACGAATGTTATTCATTGACATGTTAACAAGTATGTACACATGGAATAATTGGTGCATCTATTCCCGGCTGTCAGTTGAGAGGATCCAAAGGGAAGAATTCTCTACTAGTGTGAGAGGCACAGCAAGTACCCAGATCTTGGTTTCTTATATTATTCATAGATAAAATGTGTTAGTACTCCTTAAAACATGATTGATGTGAAGACTAGGGCTGTACATATGCAATGTGAGTTCAGTGCAAGTTAAAGTGCCATAGTAAAGTAAGAAAGTGCTCAACTCCCACACAATACACACACTCACACACTCACATTGTATTATGACAGGAACTCCCATTCATAGAGATGGGACTCTATCAGCTACAAAATAAACTGATGTTGCATCATAACTGAAAAGTTTGAGTATGTATGTGTTTACAATGATGCAAAAAAGTGACTGAGTAAATAAATGGAGAGAATACAGCAATCCCTGCAGAATAATATTTAGAACACTTACGTGCTCCTTTTTCAATAAAAGGTAGATAATTCTCTACATCTTAGACTTGGCCTTCACTGTTACTTCCTCATACAGACTGATACATGGAAGAGGGAAAAATAGTCATTTTACAAAGAAGAAAAATGTCAAACAATATCTCATCTGGAAACGAAGGTCAGCATCAGCAACAATAAACCCTTTGGGTAGAGGTACTCTTGATGTTATGCTGAAATTGACAGTTTACCCTGGTGTCTCACACCTCGAGACCTACAGCCCCATTCTCATAATTAGCAAACTATTATTCAGTCCCAGAGCTGGAACATTCAACAAAATAACTTGACCACACTATTCAAAACTGTCAAGATTATTAAAACTAATAAAAATTTTGAGAAACTGTCACAGTCATGAGAATGCTAGGCATACTGGAAAAATAAAATGGTGTCTTGGATGGAATACTGGAAAAGGAACAACATTAGGTGTACCCTAAGTAATATTGAGTGTATTTTCCACTAGTAATGCAATATTATTGATTTATTGGCTTTAATACATGGACCACACTAACATATGACATTAAGATGATGAACATGCTATATATGAGAGCTCTATACTATTAACATTGTTTTAAGCTGAAGTTATTTTTAAAGATATAATGATTAAAATTTATGGGGAGAGACATTTGAAGTTGACATTTTATTATATATTACATATATAATTACTAACTGGAAAATTAATGCATCCAGGAGTTATGCATTGGGGTTTCCTGTATCTTTCTATTTCTCTGTTTGCAACGAATTGTCTGTCATATCACATTAATGGATCCACAGACCTGCTGCAATCTACTCTTCACCTATGTGTTGTATGTGTACTTTTGAGATAGTGCCCTCCTACCCTCAAACTGATCAAGGTGTCTCAGAAAGTTCTACTCCAAAAAGAAATCACACTGTGAGGCAGGCACATGTGCATGACAATCTGCTATGAATGGTCTTTCAGCTCATCTCAAATGCCACATCCTGAGAAAGCTTTCATCACCATACCCCATTGCTACTTTCTTGCTACAGAGGAAAATGTCTGGAAGAGCTTCCTCTTCAATGGCCTCATCATGCTTTCAGCTTACCTCAGTTAGCATAGTAGCTGTAAACGATATTCAGCTACCCCTCTATCTTTTCATCAAAATGTAACTTTTTGAGATCAATAAAACTTATGCCTCTTGGTTTTCTTAGCAACTACTAAATACTGAGAACATAACAGATATTCTCTAAATATTCACTGAGTGACTACATAAAGGGTGTGTGATTATATATGCTGGTTACTTATGAGTTAAAAGGAATCTGGGATGAGAATATAGCAGCATGGATTCTCACTATTTTATACTGTGAATTCTCCATTTTATATCTCATGGATATCTACACCCATTTACCCTCTTTCAAACTTACCCGAATTTCTTCACAGAATTAAGCTGAGAAAATGAAATAATGCATCGGAAAATACTGCAACAGTATCTAATACGTAAAAAACTATTAGATCATGCTGATACTGGGATCATATGATGTGTCTGAAGGAAATTCTTTGCTGGTTCTGAATGTCCTGAACAAAGAACAGGACAAGACACATGGAAACACCAGCAGAAGTTTAGATTTATTAAAGGTGGAAAAGTGATACATTGTAGAATGAGACCAGAACTCACAAAAGCACCAAGGATAAGGCCGAGGGGTCTTTTGTATCTGGAGTTTGGGGATTTGCTTTCTGCTCACGCAAATAAGGCATTGCACAGTTCTTCCAGCAAAAATTACTTGGCCTAGGACTAGAATTTTTTTTTAATAAATTGAGATTTTTGGTACATTTTAGGAATACATTGTGATCAT
The DNA here is from genome assembly GCA_004026965.1 of Petromus typicus. Classification (NCBI taxonomy): domain Eukaryota; kingdom Metazoa; phylum Chordata; class Mammalia; order Rodentia; family Petromuridae; genus Petromus; species Petromus typicus. Next base: position 3,106 of record PVIR01026254.1, on the reverse strand, counting down.
ATTCCTCATGAGAATTCCTACCTGTTCATCACATCTTGATTCTTAATTTTTCACATGTCCCTGACCTACCTTCAACCCTCTACTTCCTGTATACACATAAGCTTTGCTTTTTTTTTTTTCTTTTCTGCCATCAAATCCTTTTCTTTCCATGTTTTACTTTCTCCTGCCCCCATCCAGTTCCCTTTCCCATTTAACATTTTCATCCTACTTCACAGCACCTGTCACACATTCTGTACTTCCTTTACATCTTAAATTTCTTACTCTTGAGAAATAATATGATATTTACACGTGTCCTTGTATTTCATTGATGAGTTTGACATCAAAGTGCATCCAGTTAACTATAAATGCCTCTTATTTATCATTATGACTGAATTGTACTTTAAATTTTAAAAAACTCCCGCATCTTTTTTATCCAGTATCCCAGTTGATGAACCTTTGGGCTGTTTCCAAGGGCTAGATTTAAACCGTCCTATCAAATGCTCACTTGATTTCATGCCAGATGTAAATGAAGAATTGAAAATAGCACTTTTCTGACTGGTTTCATTTATAGGTCACATCACTGACATATATAACTCAGTAATTTAGTCAGTTTTGCTCCACATCTCCTCTCTTAACTTAATACCATATTCTAAAGATACATAATTATATTATTCAAATTGACCTGTAGAGGCAAATGGTTATTTAGATATCAAAAGACTTCAAAATTGTATTTTAACATTGTTTGGTTTCTTTTGGTCTTTGAGAGGCACTGTGGAGATATTGCTTTATGAAATAATCTAACATTGGTTTCAGTGTGTAGCATAGACATTTTTAAAAATGTTAAGAAGGTTAACTACATGATAAATAGCCTAAAAGACTCTATTGCTGCAGTGTTTATAAACATCTATTATGTATGTGAATTTAGAAATTCATTCATAGTCTTCTAACCTCATATGTGGGGCAGTGTCTTAAGGCAAAGGCTAATTGTAAAAGCCACAACTTAGATCTCTTGCACTTGAATTAAGGAATCTATAGAAGAAGAAAATCATGCGCAATTGCTTTAGAAAGCTGAGAATACTGAGATCCTTATGCATCTCAGAGACTATGTTCATTTTAAACATATTTAACACTTATATACATTCTATTATTCAGAAAATTAGAGGTCATTATTAATTTATTGCTATATACAGTATGAAAATCACTGGCAGTGAGTAGGAAAGGAGATTTGAGGCTAAAATCTGTCCCACAGAATAAAATGCATGACCCAGAATGTAGCATTTGGTTTTTAGAATTGTGAAATCTGAGGCAAAACCAACGTTATTGTGAATGGATAGTTCAACCCCATATTGTTCTTTGTGTTCAAAATCAAACGTTCTACTAATTTTACTAGAAAAGTGAACATATCTTGATGTAGTAGATGATCTACAAGAGCAAACATCTTTCTGCAACCTGTATTTCTTTACAACAAAGAGAAAACTGTGATGTCAGTGTCATAGGGTATGACTATATAATTAATAAACTTTTTAACATGTATATTAACATTGCAAACAACAGAAAGGATTTTGAAAGTATAAGAAATTTAGAATTTTCATATATTATGAAAATCTCATTGAGTTGATGTTACTTTTTGGAGCATTTTATTATTTTCCCTTTTTCTGAGGTGAGGATGATGTTTGTCTGTCATGTAGTGAACAGGGGCTTACACTCCTCCCTCTAGGCAAAAATAGACTCATGTACACCCTGTGTATGGAGAAACCCAGGTTGCTGATGTGTGCGTTTTGCCACATCACAGTAAGTTCAGCAGCAGGAACAATGTTTTTTAGTTACCTCCTTAGAATCTCGGGAATGATTCCTTACTGACAACAGGCGTCACACAGAGAACAAATTACATCAGAAAGCATGAATGCCTGGGATATCATCTTATTAGCAAGCTTCTGCATAGCAAAAGAAAATGCTTTCATTTTTAATTGCATGAATTTCCATCTTATCTTGGTATTCCTTTTGACCATTTTTTGTAATGTTTTCAGCCTCACTTTTTTTAATCACTGCTCTGATCTTTGTAATTCCTTTCTTTGTGTTTTCTTGAGTAGTTCTTGTTTTTCTAGGACCTCGAGATGGATCTTTAGATTATTACTTTTTTTTGAGCTATTTCTGTTTCCTTGATGTGAGAATTCATTGCTATACACTTCCCTCTTAGGATCTCTTCCACTGAGTCCAGTATGGCGTACTAGCATGATTGTTTGATTGTGGATCTATGACTCATTGATTTTTTAAGAGGGTATTATTTCATTTCTATGTATTTGAATAGTTTCTGTGGTGGTTTTTGCCATTGATTTCTAACTTTAATGGAGTATAGTCCAATAATATGCACAAAATAATTCTGATTCTTTCATTTTCTCAATCATTCTTTTGGTTAATATGTGGACTATTTTAAAGGAATTCCCACATCTTGCTGAGAAGAATGTGTATTCTTTTTTAACTTTAATAAGAAAGTTCACATAAAAACAATTAAAATGTCAGTTGTGTAATTTTGTAATTCATATTAAAATTCATTTTTTAATATGTGTCCAGTGGTCAAAATAAAATCAACTGTAATTCAGATATGCAAAAACAAAAAGGACAATGTCATTGCTTCTTTTTTTTAATTCAAAATTATCTTTCTTCAGCAATTTTCTACTAACTCAGTCTCTATTATGTAATACAGGCTCATATTTTTATTCATTTTACTTCTGTTATACCAATTCCAGACCCCTGGCCACTGGTCATTACCCCCAGAGCCTGTAAGAAAATCATCTTTGCTTCAACTTCCACTGACATTCAAATGCTTCCAATCTAGGACATGGCTTCTTTCATTATCTGACTTGGTTACCAGCCAGGATAATTTTTAGTCCCTCAGGTCATTTTTATTAGTCAGGACTCCACAGAGATATACATCTTCATTCTTTAAACTGAGAAAACACAAAAGTCATCTGTGTAATTCAAAGCTCAAAGACTCAAAGATGTTGTGTTTGTGTTGGGAAGGTTTTCTGGAAAAGTCCTGAAGTCTGCAGTCTTCAGGACCAGGCCTCTAATTTGAAGACAAGAGAAGATTTATGATGTCTCAACTGAAAATAAAAGAAAAAAAAAA
>PVIR01026253.1:8699-24196 GCA_004026965.1 Petromus typicus | reverse complement strand
TCCCAGGTCTCACTATCCCAGCTAACCTGCCACAGCCTCACAAACCCCAAACCTCACCTTCCTAGAAGCCCGCCATAGGTCTCAAGTCCCGGGCCTCAATTTCCTGCTAAGCCGGACCCAGCCTCACAAACTCCAGGCCTCACCTTCCTCTGAAGCCCGCCATAGGTCTCACAACATGCAGGACTCCTTTTCCCAATAAACCTGCCCCAGCCTCACAAACCCTAGGCCTCACCACCCTCCTGTGAAGCCCACCAGAAGTCTCACAAGTCCCAGGGTTCAGGTTCCTGTGAGAAGCAGGCCATAGGTCTCACAAATCCCAGGCCTCACCCTCCCGCTAAGCCTGCCCCAGCCTCACAGACCACAGGCCTCAGCTTCATGCGAAGGCCGCGAGAGGTTGCACAAGTCCCAGACCTCACTTTCTCCCTCACAAAACCCAGGCCTCACCTTCCTGGGAAGCACGCCAGCGGACTCACAAGTCCCAGGCCTCACTTTTCCAATAAGCTTGACCCAGCCTCATAAAACCCAGGCCTCATCTTCCTGTGAAGCCCGACAGAAGTCTCAAGTCCCAGGCCTCACCTGCCACCTAACTCTGCCACAAACATACAAAACCCAGGCCTCAGCTTCCTGCAAAGGTGGCCATAGGTCCCACAAGTCCCCGGGCCTCACCTTCGTGCTAAACCTGACCCAGCCTCACAAACCCTAGGCCCCACCCTCCTGTGAAGCCCGCCATATGTCTCACAAGACGCAAGCCTCAACCTTCCCGCTAAGCCTGCCCCAGCATCACAAAACACAAGCCTAAGCTTCCCATGAAGCTGGCCATAAGGCTCACAAGTCCCAGGCCTCACCATCCTACTACATCAGTCCCACCCTCACAAACCCCAGGGCTCACTTTCCTGTACAGCCTGCTATAGGTCTCATAAATCCAAGGCCTCATCTTCCCGGTAAAAGTGCCACAGCCCACAAACCCCAGTCCTCAGCTTCTTGTGAAGACCGCCAGTGTACTCACAGGTCCCGGCAGTCACCTTCCGCTAAGCCTGCCACAGCCTCACAAAGGCCAGGCATCACCCTCCTGGTGAAGTCAGCCAGAAGTCTCACAAGTCCCAGGCCTCACTTTCCCGCTCAGCATGCCCCAGTCTCACAAAGCCTATGGCTCAACTTCCTGTGAAGTCCGCCAGAGTCTCACAAGTCCCAGGCCTCAGGTTCCTTTGAAGCCGGCCGCAGGTCTCACAACTCCCAGGTCTCACTTTCCCGATAAGTCTGCCCCAGCAGACTTTTATTGAGCAAAGCCACAAGCTGAGGCATGTGCAAGGTGGGGCAAAACTACAGTCAACTAGTAAGATTACAAGCATCATCACTTAGGTACTATTCACCCAGTGGGAAATAATGGGGCAAGAGAAAACTAATTGATCAATAAGATTACAAGTACAGTCATTGTGGTAATATTGATTAAATGGAGATCAAATGAGGAAGCTAGTAGCAAGCTAACTGGAAGGAAACGACGCTACAGAAAGGAAACGGGCTAGGGAGATTTTATTCCTCATTGAAGATGATTGTGCCTATTCATCAATCACTGCTATTCATCTTTAGGAAAGTATGTAAGTATAGTACTTTTTTATACATATATAATATTGAATGTATCTGATTTTCCTAGTGACTCCTCCAGGGCCAGCCCAGTCTGACTGCCTACTAGATATCTAATTAATTTAGCTGCCTACAATACTAGGACCCCTAGGAATACGAAAAAATAATTACCAGGCCGGGGATTTAGCTCAGTGGTTCCGGAGCCTGTCTTGCAAGCGCAAGCACCAGCGTTCAATTCCCGAAAACCATATTCCATTCTGGGCTTGGAGACTCACGCCCAGCAGCAATCAGTACCACATACCACAGTGCCGGGCATGGTGGCTCACGCCTGTAATCCCAGCACTCGAGAGGCAGAGGCCAGAGGATTGCTGGGATGTGAGTTTGAGGCTGAGCTCAGGGCCAGCCTGAACTACAAGGCAAGACCTTGTCTCAACAAAAAAAAAAAAAAAAAAAGAAAGAAAGAAAAAAGAATTACCACCTTCTCACTCTAAACTATTTGAACAACCTCCAAGATGACCCAAAAAGGATTACCGAGCAACTAACACCAACCACACCCACACCCAGACTGCGTACAACTTCACTCTGCGGACATTGGACGATGTCCTGGCTCATGCGCCTATCAGGCACTGCGCTAGCCAGCCCGGGTCCGGCGGGGTCCTTCGGGCCTTCAGCGGGACAGACCCTCCCGGGGTCCTGCCGTTGTTGCGTAGCAGCTCCAGGACGCTGCAGGCCTGAAGCGGAGCACCGGGCTTGGAGGAAAGGTCTGTCCTGTGTGGCGTCCGTAGTCTTTCCTGCCCTAGCGCGTGAGAACACAGCCCCAGAGGGCAGCTCACCCTGTAAGATCTGCTCCTCCCAGGCTGTGGGTTGACCCTGAGGGCGTGCGGGCAGGACCTTGGGCGTCCTGGGGTGGGTTCTCGCGGTTTGTGGAGTGGTGGAATCCTGGGCCTGGTTGCTGCGTAAAAAAGTTTATTGAATGAAAGAGAGTTGGCATCCTGGATCGCAAGGACAGCCACAGCCGTGAAGGTGTTCCAGCGTGGAGCCATACGCAAGGTTTGGCTTTTGAATAGGTCGCTCATCTCCAGAGTGAACGGGCAAAGCTCTTCCCTCACTTGAGCCACAGACAGGTTACTGCAAGACTCGGTTCCTGCCTGTGTAGAAGCTGTAGCTGTGCGGTGCAGGGAACCACGGGGCCTTGTTGATGTTTGTTTTGTTTTGTTTTCTGCCCATCTATGTGCACAGCTTTCAGTCTTTACTACAGCAGACTGCCACCATTCGTCTCAGACCCTCTGAACCTGGTGCAGTGTCTGCCCGTGGTGAATGCTAAGTAAGTTTGAATTAATGCTGCTGGGTCGGCATCATATTATTAATTCTGAGCGCCCAGCTACCTGACAATCTGCACTGTGGTGTATTCTCGGAACTGTTTGGGTTGAGGGGAGTGAAAAAGGCTAGAGGTGCCCTTACGCATAGGTGTTGGCATTGGGCATTGGCAATGTGTTGCTCCCCTGGGAATGTGAGGAGCAGCGTTGGGTTTGGCTGGACTAAGTATTCTGTTTGTGTTTGACATACTCATTCCTGTGAACCTTAGTCTCCTAGAGGGCAGTTGCATATCTGAGTAGCAGCGAGGGAAGCAAATCTCTTAACTGCAGTGTGTCGTTGTCAGCATTTAGGAGATTTTACTGGAAATTAAAAATATCAATGGATTTAAGGACTGTCCAAGGGAGAGAGATACTGTCATTGCAGCAGGATAGAAGATGACACGGAGAGTGGTGGGAGCCACTGGTCATAATGTGCGTCAGGCGTCTTGACTGTGGGACTGTATCATGTAGTGATGAAAGCTCGAGCTGTTTTTGCAGTGTGAATCCTGTTTTTGCTAGCGTTTTGAAAATGAGATCTGTGTGTTGAACCGGTAATGCTGCATCATGGCAGGTATAAGGTGTGATGCAGAGAGAAAATATAAGAGGATCTTGTTGAGGACTGAGTTATGACCTCGAAACTCAGCTTGTGATAGGCACATCGGTGGTGAATGCAGAAAGGTGGTGCCCTGGGGCTCCTGTTGCATAAGCTTCTGGTGAGGAGGAGACCGACGAGATTTGGTGGAGGGGCCACCTTGTCTCTTAAGAATAGCTTCTTGTTAACTTTCGTGACAAGACCCCTGTGGCTATGCTTCTCTTACAGCAAGAACCAATGGCAGAGGACAGCACCAACCCCTGTGAGCTGGACCAGGAGAAGTATAATGCCGACGACAGTGTGAAGATCATCTGCCTAGGGGACAGCGCAGTGGGCAAATCCAAGTATGTTGGGAGACTAGGGAAGAATAATCGCCCAGAATGGGGTCTGAGTTGTGCACAGAGGGTGGGGCTTCTATGGGGTGGTAAGAGAGGAGTCGGCTGGAACAAGGAATTTCGGGGATTGTGGACCCACTTTATAACATTCTTTTAATAATTTGGTTTTTTATAGTACATGTTTGTAATTCATGTAGTTTACAGTCATCTTGAAGAGTAGTTACATGTACATACTGCAGCTTGTTGGTTGTTTTGTTTTATTTTGTTTTCATCTTCCCCCCCACCCAATTCCCCTGTCCCATTTTTCATTCTTGTTGACATTACTGATCTTCGCTCTGGAAAATATAATGTTGAGTGAAATAAACCAGACACACAAGCTTAAGTACCACATGATTCTTTCATTTGAATGAGGCAAAGTACAAAGAGAATAATGGAGGGTGGATGTAAAGGGATGAGGAGATGAATCTCTTGCAGTAGGGAAGTGGTCTGCAGGAACAAGCAGGAGAGTGACGAGGGTGAGAAAGGGAAACTATGTAAAATAAAGATAGGTCACGGGCAGGAACCTAATGACCTCAGTTAATCTACTCTGTCTTCCATATTGAGAAATTTCTTTTTTTAAAGTTCAAGGATTCTTTTCTAATGTGTAATTTACTTATAAGTGATATCATATATTTGTCTGTTTCAGCTTTAAAATACAAGGATGTTAAAATTTGGTTTGGATCTTTTCTTTTTTAACTCCTGATGAGCTTTTTGAGGAATATTGTTTTGGTTTTTGTTGTTGTTGTTTTGGGGGCGGTTTTTTTTTTTTTTTTTTTTTTTTTTTTTTTTTTTTTTTTTTTTTTTTTTTTTTTTTTTTTTTTTTAATGTTTTGAGATAGGATCTCACTTTGTAGTTCAGGCTGGTCCTGAACTCAGCCTTAAACTCAGCAGTCCTCCTGCCTGTGCCTCCTGAGTGCTGAGATTACAGGCGTGAGCCAACACGCCTGGCACTCTGGGATGTGATACTGATTGCTGGTGGATGTGAGTCATTGTTGTGTGTGGTTACCAGGATTGAACCCAGGCACTTGTGCTTACAAGGCCGATGCTGGAACCGCTGAGCTAAATCCTTGGCCCCTGTTTTGGGGTTTTGGTTGAGATTTATTATATCGCCTAACTGGTGGTCAGTAGTTGTGAAAACCAAAGAAGGATCCGAGCATGTCTTTGGGTTTGGGGATCTGTGCTAAACTAAGCTTGTCAACTGTGCTCACATTCTGATGTTTATTGCCGACCAAGCACCACACCTCATTCATTGCCCCACACTGGGGGGGTCCCGGCAACAAAATACTCACCTGACACCTGCTCTGGCGCACATTCCCTTCTGGCCAAGAGACAGTAAAGGAAACTACTCCACACTTCAGTTGCTGTCATATTCAGGGCAGAGAGAAAAGGAGAAGTGTGTAATGGTAGAACTACTTCCCTGTTACAGAGTCATCAGAGGTAATGTCACTGCTTAGGTGACATTTTGAGCAAAACCGTACACAATGGTTTCATGTGGAGGGCACAGCCTTCCTGGCCTGTGGTTGTCCGTGTATAAAACAGAAATAATTGTATGTGTCTCAGTGTGCAGAGGTAGAAATAATGGATCTGAAATTGTAACATGCACTAGTCTGTATACTCATTGTGACATGAGGGGTTTTGCTATGAAAGGGTAGTAATGGTGACTCCTTGACCTGGAAACTGGCTGGAAATTAGTTAGTGCCTCCCCTCTGTTAGCCAGGGCCTGTGGAAGTGAGGGTGGAGAGGAGATAGGAATGTCGCTTGACCTTGCATATTCCCTTTACAGGCTTATGGAGAGATTTCTCATGGATGGATTGTATCCTTTTAGTTTTGAGATGCCTCGGGTACATGTGGCTCTGCCCATATCCGTGCTCAGAATACTGCCCACTCCTTTGCACCAACAGCTCACCAGGGAGCAATGGCTAAGGTCCCTCACACTGTAGTCTCACCCGTGAACGTGCAGGACATCACACAGTCTGTGCTATCTTGGAGCTTACTTAGATTTGGGTTTTTCTTATATTAGGAGAGAGACACAAATGGCTGAGAATACCTTGTCAGTTTTCCTCATATCCTTAGATCCTCCTCCTCCATATCTCGGGTTTGGGCAAGTCACTGAACCTCAAACATCAAAGAACAAACCCCTTCATGTGACTTAAAGTCCTTTATGTGAAAAGTTCCATAAAATATGAGCTACCATATTTCTGTCCTATAAATTGTTGTGTTGTGTAAGTTTGAAATGAGGCCTTCCCTTCAACTAAGAAGTTTGGGATTTTTTGTTTGTTTGTTTGCTTTTATGGTGCTGGGGATTGAACCCTCCCTGGGCCTCATGCTAGACAAATACTTTATTTCTGAACTACATCCCCAGCCCTTTTTATTTTATTATGAGAGGCTCTCATAAGTTGCCCAGGCAGGCTCCACACCATGATCCCACTGCCTCAGCCTCCCACATAGCTGGGGTCACTGGCGTGCAGCAGCATGCCCACTTACATGGGCATTGCTTCCATGATGGGCCACTGAGAACTGTGGGTAAGAAAGCCCAGAGACTGTCACTTCTCGCCCTGGCATGCAAGGCCAAGCCCCATCACCTATCACCTGAGGTGTACATATATTTCACAGTCATGTTTCCCACCTTCGCGATGCCCCTTGGACAGCTTCTCTATAGAATCCTATTTCATGTTTACGTCAGGCAGTAGAAAGCCAGGACACATCCCAACCCTGGCCGCCCTTGCTCTTCTGTGGAACTTGTGCTGGTGAAAGGCTGATCCTCAGTCTGAAAGATTCATTCAGTGTACAATCTGGGTAATTTCAAAAAGAAGAGGAAATGGGACTGTTCCATCTCCCTAACTTCCCTTTTATTAATCTCCACTCCTTAACCTGGGTGCAGCCAGCCACAGCAGCTGTCCACATATGCCCTGACACTGTATAAGCACACAGCCACTGTGGACGGCAAGACCATCCTCGTGGGTGAGCAGCATGGACATAGACTACACTGAGCCTCAAGAGGAAGAAACTCAGAGAGGAGGAAGGACCTGTCCTCGGAAGAAAAATGGGAGAAAGAAAGTGGACGAGCCAGAGTTGGGGGAAAAGGAGGAAGACCCAGCGGCATAGCAAGGACCAGTGTGTAGGGCAGGATTTAGAAAAGCAAACTTACTGGATATAGTAGCACACGCCCTAATCCTGACACCTAGGAAGCTCAGATAGGAGCATTGCAGGTCGGAGACCAGCCTTGGTTACATAGCAGATTCAAGGCTGACCTGGACTACCTAATGAACTCACATCTCTAAAAAAGAAAGGAAGGAAAGAAATTAAGTTACTATGAGAGACTATGTTCTAGAGTTTGCTCTAGAGCACAGAGGCCTTAGACAAGGGAGCATCTTTTCTGATTTGAGGGTTTCTCTTTCACCCAGTGTAAAGAAATAGAAAATGCAGCCAGCTTACTTGTCTCCTGGCTGGACTGCCTGTGTGTGAGGTCACAGCTTGGTCAGGCCACACCTCCTGCCCAGCTATCCACCATCTGTGGTCACCACACCTGGTAGTCCTGCATGTTGAGTATAGGGACAAACAAACCCACCTGCTCCCGAGCTGTGTACTGTTCCCCTCCCAGCCTCTGGGCCTGGGCCCCTCCCTCTATAGCAGCATGACATATCTCTCAGAACCCATGGGCACACTTCTCACACATACTCAGATACAGGCTGTGGTTTCCACCAGGTATGTGTCTTGTTTCTATACAGAGACCTAATCAGAAATCCTGGGAGCGTGCAGGTCTCTGCCTTCCAGCCCAGTCAGGCAATTATAGCTGTGTTCCTGTTGCAGACTTCTGGGATACGGCAGGCCAGGAGCGGTTCCAGAGCATGCATGCTTCCTACTACCACAAGGCCCACGCCTGCATCATGGTATGAGAGCAGCTGGGAGGTAACAAAGACACTGGACAAGTGTGGCTGGAGGGGAGAGGTGGTTCGGCAGTCCTCTGTCCTCCCCCCCAGGCCAGGTGCTCTGGGAAAAGGGGTCAGGACTCCGAGGATGCTTCACACCTTCAAGCCCCCAGAGTTGAGCCCAGGGCCAAGGAAAGGTACAGAACCACCGCTGGAGGGAGTGCACCAGGCTCGGGATCCACACACACAGTGCTCACAGGGCAAACCTCGCTGAGAGGAGCCACGGCCTGTCCCCCCCAGAGCCCCATCTCTGAGGGGTTCTCTCCACTGCCCCCTTCTACTTCCCAAGAAGCTCTCTCATTCACACTGCCCCACTCCTCCCTCCGAGGTTCCCCTTGTGTGTCTGGGAGCATCATCGGGACCCCAGCCAGTGGCCAGTGCGCAGTAAGCCCCATTGGAGGCCCTAAACTGCAGCCAAGGGAAGGGCTGAAAAATGAAAGGGATCACGAGAGCCCGTGTCTTCCAGCAGCTCCTCCCCATGAATGCCCAGCTCAGGTCTCAGACTCACACCCTAACGACACTGAAAAGGAGTATTTTTTTCTTTGGGTCCACATAAACATTTCCATAAATACTAGCCACCTGTAACACAAGAAATAGTAGACTGGTTTGGGTGTTTGATTGGTTTTGTACTAGAGGTTGGACCCAGGCCTCGGGCTAAACACACTGTCACTGAAGAGCACCTCCATCCTGAATTTCAGACCTAGCAATTACCACCAAGTGAAAAATCTCAGACACTTGGGCCAGGGATTTAGCTCAGTGGTTCTGGTTCCTGTCTTGCAAGCGCAGGACCCAGATTCGATCCCTGATAACCACATACAATACTGGGCATGGAGACTCACGTCCAACAGCAATCAGTACCACATACTACAGTGCCGTGTGTGGTGGCTCACGCCTGTAATCCCAGCACTCGGGAGGCAGAGGCAAGAGGATTGCTGCAATGTGAGTTAGAGGCTGAGCTCAGGGCCAGCCTGAACCATAAAGCAAGACCCTGTCTCAGAAGACCTAAAAAAAACAAAAAAACTTTAAAAAAAATCTCAGACACTCAAGCTGCTGAGGTCTGAGACCTCAGTGAGAACAGCCCCAGGCTGGTGCCAGGCATCTCCACACTCCAGTGGCAGCTGAGTGGGCCATCAGCAGGGCCTGCACGCTGGTGTGGGCAAATGTGAGCTTGCTCACAGAATGGCTTCTAGATCCCAACAGAGCCCCCAAGGAGAAACAGGTAGGAGTCATAGCACCCCTGTGACCTGGTCCTAGAAGTCACATGGTCTCACTGTGTCACAAAGGGAAGAAGCAGGTCTCATTCTCAGGGTAAGTTGCCATCATTGCTGGTGTGTGAAGTCTGCCTTGGCTCTCCGTAGCCTGCACCCCATTCACACTCACCTGTAGTATGCACGGGCTTACTCTGGCCCTGAATGGGTGTCATCTCAGCCATCAGTAGCTGAGGGGAAACGTGAAACATTTCATTTTTCAAGCCCTGTGTAGATGCGGGATGTTCTGTCTCAAGTGCACCCACAGCACTCAGACCACTCTGGTACGCGGGTTCCCCCTATGGTATGAACAGTGATAGACAGCAGGGAATCCTCCCTCTAGATCCTGAGCTCTCCTCAGGCTCCACACTGCCTCCTTTCACTGCCTCTGAAGCCCAGCAGCTCTAGAGGGTTTGCAAAGTTTCAACACTAATAACTAAGTGCTGAACAAAAGAAGGTGATGCAGCAAGGCCCCAGGGGAACACGTGGTACTAGACTCGGACGCCTCACGAGCAGGCCGGTCGGTCAGGCTCACTTTCATTCCATCCCTGCACTGGCATTGGGAGTTTGAGCTTGCCCCTTTTCTAAGAGTAACCTATACGTAACGTGTCCGTTGGTTACTTTCAGACCCTCTTCCAAAGGTGCTGATCTGAGTTTCTAGCCTATGTCATTGTTCACACCTTCCCTGGGTATGAAAGTCACCTGTAGGTGGCATGCAGAGGTGCTGACAAACCCTGGCTGTCCTCCTCTGCCCTTTGCAGGTCTTTGATGTACAGAGGAAAATCACCTATAAAAACCTGAGCGCATGGTATAAAGAACTCCGAGAGTTCAGGCCAGAGATCCCATGCATCGTGGTAGCCAACAAAATCGATGGTGAGGCCGTCCCTGCATCTGGGTGAATTGACTTGTGGGGACCTGTCGAGCACATTTCCCACTTCCTTCAGAAGGAAGGACCAGAGTGGTCTGGCATAGGCAGCCTGCGGTATTTGTCCTCCTTTAGGAGATGCCCCACCCCCACCAAATAAAAATCCAGCTGAGCTGACCCATGCTCTTTCCCAAGACACAGATCTGTTAACTCTTCTGAGGACATGTTCCCTATTTGTCTCTGCCCACCTTCCTGGTACAGGGTCTCTGCTAAATCCCACCCAAACCCGTCTCCTTTTCCCTGGATGGACAGGCTAGTGTCCTACCTCTCCCTACAGCAGACCTACAGGTGACCCAGAAGAGCTTCAATTTTGCAAGGAAATTCTCCCTGCCCCTGTACTTTGTCTCAGCCGCTGATGGAACCAATGTTGTGAAGGTAAGGGTTGATGGCAGAAGCAGCCTGTGAGGCAATACAGTTACAGGGAGGCTGCAGAGAGGGATGGAGGGACAGGAAGGGGGTGTGTGCCGGGGGTAAGGCCTGGGCTTGATAAGGGAGAAATCTGCTGAGCATGGGCTCAGAGTGACCAGGAGAAGATACACTGAAGGATGAGTTTGCTGGTTTTAGGGCAGCCCAGAGCCCTCCTGCCCATGGCCATAACCTCCATCTCACCCTCAGCTCTTCAATGATGCAATTCGATTAGCTGTGTCTTACAAACAGAATTCCCCGGACTTCATGGATGAAGTTTTGGAAGAGCTTGAGGTAGGTGGGGCCCAAGTTGGGGTTGGCTAGAAAAGTAGGCATTTACCTAACCAAATCCAGCAGGCTTTGCCTTCCTTTGCCCCCTCTTAAGTGGGTCAGAACCAGTGAGGGGCAGACATAGGGTCAGGCTTCACCTGGGACCTGGTTCACAGAACTTCAAGCTGGACCAGACAGAGGAAGAGGCACAAGACCCTGAGCGGAGCATCAGGACCAAGAGCCCCGCCCTTCCCTGACCAGAGGCCACCTGTTACGGCCGGCTGGGGTGTGACTTGGGGTGACCCTCTCCAAGCCAGCCCTGCTCAGCCGCCTACAAACCCACTTCCATGATCCAAGAGGAGGTCAGCACCGGCACACTGGACAAGTGCGAAGTCTTACCCTGGCTAACAGAGGAGCGAATCCGGGATGCTGTTTATCTCTTTAGTAAATAGACTTTTGGCAAGTTGGGGTTTTTTTCTTCCCAAAACTCACCTCAGGGACTATTTTTTGCACTTCTGCCAAGAAAAGGATTGCTGGTGCCCCGTTCTGGCTTCTACTTTGGAATGAGAGGCTCTGCTCTCTCTCCCCTTTAGCCTCCCAGCCAACTAAGATGTTTTCAAGCAGATACATTGTAGGTTTTTGAGCACCTACCCTGTTTCAGGAGATCATATAGGGTAGGCAAATAGCACAAACAGGTTAGGCAAGGACAGCTAAACACACACAGATCGCACAACCACACCACAAGACATAGCCATTTGGATCCCAAGAACATGATTTTCACAACAGCTGCCTTTAGAGCCTCTGTCCCAATGGGAGAACTTCCTGCATGACTCGGGAAGTGTGAGGCGGTGCCTCCTGAAGGTGGCTTTTTAGCAAACAGAGGAGGGGTTGTCTGCTGTCTTTCTTCCCCTGCTCAGGAGCCATGGTTTGTAATAGGCTCTTATCATTATCATCCATGGCACTATTTGCATTGTTGTCAGTAATTTATTATGTTCATCTTTTTTATAGTAAAAATTGAAGTGCAGTATATGTGTGCTTTGTGAATGAATGTATACCAAGAAAAAAAAAAGACAGGTCATCAACCTCATTAATGCGTGAGACTGCCTTGATCTGCCACAAGATACCCTATGTTAACTCTTAATTGACCATCGAGGAGACCATTTCAGTGGGATTTAGTATTGTAAGAAGTGTGGACCAAGGATTTAGCTCAGTGGTGCTGCCACCTGCCTTGCAAGCATTGGGGTGTAAGTTTGAGCCCCCAATACATACCAAAAAAAAAGTGGAGATACTGATTTTGGAGCAACAAAAATGATTCCACTTAAATATGATACTCATATATTCAACCTAGACTTCACCTGATCTAGGTTTTTCAGGAATACACTTCTCTAAGGAAGTGGAAACTGTTTGTTTTTTGAGACAGGGTCTCACTTTGTAGTTTAGGCTGGCCCTGAGCTCACTATGTAGCCCAGGTGAACCTCAAACTCACAGTTCTCCTGCCTCTGCCTTCCAAGTACTGGGATTATAAGCATGAGCCATCACACCCAGCATTGTTATATATGGTTACCAGGGACCAAACTCAGGACCTTGCATTTGGAAAGGCAGACACTGGAACCACCCAGCTAAATCCCTGGCCCGGAAGTGGATTTTTTGAAAAGAAAAAATTCAGTTATTGTAAATGACAAAAATATGGGGGGTGGGCTGCTGTGTATTTTGTTTCCTTGTTGTACCAGGGATCAAACCTAGGGCACAGTAGCATTCCTAGAGCTCTGAGTTTTGTCTGCTGTCCAAGATGACTTCCGTTTGGAAAATGAATAGGAGTCTGTGCCTGACATCAAGTTTGAGGAATGATGCCAGCCAGCGCAGCTGGAGACACAAAAATTGGCAACATGTGAAGACCTTGGCTTCTTTTCGCTCCGTGCAGCAGACTTGTCTCCCCGCAGGTTTTCTGCACAGACTCCAAACGGCAGTGCCAAATCTGGCCACACCAGTCTGCACAGCCTGGCATCCCACCTACACCAACACTTTTTCTAGCTATTTTTGAGTCAGTGATGGTGCCTTGAGTGTTGTAGGAAACTGCCTGTCTCAACTGAGATTATCTCAGTGGCATATATTTCTTCATAATACTCTCATAGTCCTCTTTGTTTCTGTAAAACTGGTAATAATATCCTTATTCTCCACCCCTGCCTGGCAAGTGCAAGATCCTGAGTTCAATCCCCAGTACTGCAAAAAAACATATATGTGTGTATATATTATAGGTATATATTATACCTACATATATATAAAATGGCCTCACTCATTTTTATTTTGGTAATTTTTATTCTTAGTCAATCTAACTAAAGGTTACTTTCGTCACTCATCTCAAAGAACCTACTTCTGACTTTGGTAGCTATTTTCTAGTTCCTGTTTGTTTGACTTCACTATAATCATTATTTCCTTTCTTACGCTAGCTTTAGATTTAGTTTGCTCTCTTTCTCTACATCTTTCATTTCAGACATACAAGTTCATACGATCAGGTTATGGACTTCAGATTTTTTTATTTTTTAATAGAAGCATTTAAAATTATACATTTTCTTCTCAATATTCTGCTTTGCTGCATCCTGTAGTGTAATATGTTTTCTTTGTCTTCATCTCAAGGCATTATCTAATTTCTCCTGTGATTTATTCTTTGACCCACTGTTTGCTTAAGAATGCATTGTCTAGCCAAGCATAGAGTTGCATGTCTATAATCTCAGCTACTGGGAGGCTGAGGCAGGATGGTAACAAGTTTGAAGCCAACTTGGACAATAGTGAACCTTTTCTCAAAATTTTAAAGTGGGGAGGGGCTCAGGATATAACTCAGTGATAAAACTCCTGGGTTTTATCCCAATACCACAAAAAAATGGATGAACTTACACACACACTAGTGGATTTTCCAGTTCTTTTCTTTCTGATTTGCAATTTTATTCTCTGATATGCAAAAAAAAGATACTTTGCATGATTCCATTGCTTAAATTCCTTAAATTTATTGACTTGCTTTATGACCCAACATATATTTGGTCTTAGAAAAGGTTCTAGATACACTTAGGGAGAATTCTGCTTTTGTTGGGTAGAGTGTCCTATACATGTCTGTTACTAGTTTATGCTGGTGTTCAGGTTTTTTGGGGGGTGGGACTGGGGACTGAACCCAGGAGCACCTCACTGAGTACACCCCAGCCCTTTTTATTGGTGGTGGTGGGATGTGACAAGTTATTGCTAAGTTACTTAATTGCTCATGCTGGGCTCAAGCTTATGATCCTCCTGCTTCAGCCTCTGGGAGTGCTAGGATTACAGGGATGTGCCTGTTTTTCCCATATATTTTTATTAATTTTCTCACTGGTATGTTGATAATTATATTAGTGGTAGACTGCCCACCTAGCAAGCACAGGGACTATGTTTAATCCCCAGTGTTACACATGCACACGCACACACACGTGCACATACTGTTTAGAGAATTAAAAGAGAAACTTCTTTTTTGTTTTTTGAGACAGGGTTTTGCTTTATAGTTCAGGCTGGCCCTGAGCTCACTATGTAGCCCATGCTGGCCTCGGACTCACAGCAATCCTCCTGCCTCTGCCTCCCGAGTGTTGTGAGTTACCATGCCCGGCATTGTTGTATGTGGTTACGGGGATTGAACTTGGGGCTTTGCACTTGCGAGGCAGACGCCAGAACCACTGAGCTAGAACCCTGGCCCCTGAAAAATAAGAAATTTTTTTTTTTTTTTTTTTTAAGACAGGGTCTCACTTTATAGTTCAGGCTGGCCCTGAGCTCAGCCTCAAACTCATCACAGCAATCCTCCTGCCTCTGCCTCCCGAGTGCTGGGATTACAGGCGTGAGCCACCACGCCTGACACTGTGGTATGTGGTACTGATTGCTGCTGGGCGTGAGTCTCTACACCCAGTATTGTATGTGGCTACGGGGGATCGAACCCGGGTCCTTACGCTTGCAAGACAGGCGCTGGAACCACTGAGCTAAATCCCCAGCCCCAAGAAATTTTTAAATAGGCAAAAGATTTGAAGAGAAACTTAACCAAAGAAGATATTTGGGTGACGACAAGTACATGAAAAGGTGCTTACCTTCACCAGCCATTAGGTAGATGGAAATTAAAATCATGATGAAATATTTCCATAGTGCGTCATAATGACTAAAAAAAGACTGACTGTACTGAGTGCTGTGTAGGATGTAGAAAGATTAAACTGCGGGGATGCAAAATACAGTGATTACTTTGAGGAAATATTCTGTCAGTTTTTTAAAAGTTACTTGCCGTTAATCCAGTCTGGCCATTCTTCACACAAACAGCCAAGAAACATGGAGATATATGCATATTTTGTTAAGCAAAAATGCAAAAGGCATATAGAGAATAATGAAAATTGGGGCCAGGGATTTAGCTCAGTGGTTCCACCTTGCATGCATAAGGTCGTGAATTTGATCCCTGATAACCACATACAACAATGCCGGATGTAGTGGCTCATGCCTGTAATCCTAGCACTCGAGAGGCAGAGGCAGGAGGATTGCTGTGAATTCAAGACTCGCTTCGGCTACGTAGTGAGTTTAGGGCTAACCTGAACTACAAAACGAGACCGTGTCTTTAAAAAAAAAAAAAATCATCTATACTGCCATATACTAGCAAGGTGAAACACTTCAGATGAATTCTGACACTCAAAACTGTAAAGCATGGGGCCGGGGAGTTAGCTCAGTGGTTCCGGCGCCTGTCTTGCAGGCGCAAGGGCCTGGGTTCGATTCCCCGGTAACCACATAACAATACTGGGTGTGGAGACCCACACCCAGCAGCAACCAGTACCACA